>JAGDQP010013066.1:0-47381 GCA_022664845.1 Lepisma saccharinum | reverse complement strand
CATATACTAAATGACAGTAATAATTTAAACTTCCATCACGTACGGCTACGAAGAAAGAAGTTTCCCAAATTCTAAATAAAAGTCACTGATTTTGTGTATCAAAGTAAATGAAGAAACGTTACACAGGTTTAAACTCGGGACCTTGGAATAAGTAAACTAACTAATATTTACTAATTTGAATTCCAGATAAATTATTTTCTCTTTCTGCACGAAACAGACACAACTGAGAAAAAAAAAAGCGCAATGTTCTGTAAACAAAAATTAATAATAACCGTCTAAAACGGGAGCTAAATGACCCTTAATGCTCGATCGGTATTTGTGTGAGAAGTGATTAATATACTTCAAGGACAGTGTTTGAGTTAGAGATAAAATTGAATGTATGCTTTTATGTTACGTTGTTATCTTCCGCTTTGTCATCAGATCTGTTATCAGCAGCAAGAAACAGGGCGAAACAGGAGGAAGGAGAACAAAAGACTCTTTTCTAGTTCCTCCGTAACTCGATCAATGAGAAGCATAAAACCTGATACTTATGAGACGATGCAATTTTTTTTTTCAAAATGTCTGTCAGTTCGAGATAAAAGACATACATTCAGTTCTCTCCTCTATTCTCCGTCCTTCTTTTAAATGAACAGAGAACCCGCATCTGATTCACACCGAACAGTGGTTGCTCGTTTTGTTGGGTTAATTTCCTCTTCAAACTTATTTTTCCTCATCTCGCTTAATGACTTTTCGGATTCCTATATACGAGCCAAATAAACCATCAAGGCCATCTGATAACATGTTGTGAATCCCCCACCCACCCACTCCCCCTCCGGCACCGCACACGCATACATACATACATAAAAAACACTACGATTCCCTCATTTCCCTTACACGAAGAGATACGAACTCCAAAATCAGATTTTGCTACTTCAAAAGGCATCTAAATGGTGAACTTATTAGAAGTTTCATTTCAAATAATGGCTCACTTGTTGCCAAATTTTGCTAACCAGAACATTATGATGAAGAGATTATATTAAAGGGTAATGATTCTACCTTTGAGTGTCCCTTTTATTTTAACTACGACGATCATAAAGACGACTGTTATGAGTGTTCTTCTATCAACTTCCTAGATAAAGAGAAATACATCTCCCTTCGAATGTTCCATATTTTTGAGAAACAAAAAATGATGAAATTATTTCTGTAATTAGTATCAAGAACATTTTCTTCAGACTAGTTTCTGGGAATAATAATAATAATAAGTTCCTCGTACCATAATATCCAAGGACTCACAGAGGTATAAAAATAGGAAATGAGATACCCATGCGTAGAACTCAATGAAACAACTTGATAGTGGATATAATCCGATGAGTTTCCAACTTGAATAGTTTCACATATTTTCACAGTTGTCTCTCGTTCGAATGATGATTTGAAACTTCATTTTAAGGTTAAAGCAACGATCTCCGACAAAAAAGATGGCAGCACTATCTCCGTATAGGCTAATGTATTTTTTTTTTATCGTTGGACGAAATTTCAATGCTGCTCCTACAAATTCAAACCGAGAGAGTTCAAACTTACAGGGAAGAAAGTTCATAACCAATTCAAGAGTTCTATCCTTGCCGATTTTTTTTCTTGTTCACTGTTGTTATGGATATCCAAATCTATAACAATGAAGCTCTTTCAACAATAAACAAGAAAGAAAAAAATCGGCACGGATACAACTCTTGAATTACTCTGTATGCTTGACTTTATAGGTACATCCAAATTATTAATGAACTTGAATATTTTCATTCAAATTTAGATAAAAAAAAAAAGAAGATCGTATATAAAAAATGATGCAAATTAAAGGATCTAGACTCGAACCTTGGGCAACTCCGGATATTCAACTGAATAAGGTAGAAACTATCCCTGATATCTAAATCTAAACTTTTGGATTTAATCTTTAAGATATAAGCGTATCTTCTTAATAAACACTTGACCAAATATAAATTCAGTTACAGTAATAGTACAACAAAATACCAAAGTATAAATCTCTTTAAAAACATTACTACTTTAAATATTTTGTTAAATTATTTTCTTTAATTTTTTTCTCTGTAACTCTATCGAATAAAGAGATGTACACTCCTAAGTCTATAACATCCAAATAATGTGAAGAAAGAGAGAGAACCGACGCGTGTGTGTATGTGTTTGCGTAAGAGTGAGGGAGAGCTCTAAAACTTTAGGGGATATTGCAGAATATTGAAGTGTGGGGCTGTTTGAAGGGCTGTCTGCATATGGCAACTAAGTCTTGCCGTGCCAGTAGTAGACAATTTCAGGTTTTTGTCGACGTTTTTTGTACACATCATTTTCACAAGAAGAGGTTCTGGGAAGTCTCGCAAAATCTGTGTGCATCGTAATGTTCATGAACACTAACCAATAACAAACTACCACATTGTATGGATATTTCTCCTACAAACTCTGTACTAACTTCAAAAGAATAGCAAGAAGCTGAAGATTGTGGCTAACACGTCTTCTGTGGGCGGAACCACAAACTACCAACCATGGCAAAAACGTTATTTTCAAATCCGACAAGTTGTTCTCCTTCAAAGTTTCGCATAACAAGGAGAGTAGGAAAGCAGATTTAAACGATAAGATCATGATACCTATCATACTCACGTTTGTAAAGTAGGTCGTAAAATGTTGATAAACTTGCTACTTGTTTCCAACACTCACCTGTAAAAAAGCAGAAGAAAAATATTATTAAAAAATAAAACACAAACCCACAGTTAATTAACAAAAACAATGTGATTGCAGTTAGACGCCTCACAAAATATTAAATTTGTCAACAACAAAGCTCTCACAGCTTGTAACTGAGCTGATCTATGTGATGAACAGATCCATGTTAATAGTTAAGATACCAGGAGTTTAATATGGACTTTATGGCAGGGAACTCAAATTTTAAACATCGCAACTAAATGTTTAGAAGAAAACCATCCTCGCTTGTTTTGTTTAGTAAGTGCTGATTTTGAAACTCAATGCTTGCCACAAAATCGACCTTGGAAACCTAAGAAGTGAAAATGGTAACTAAAACATTGTAGTCGATCTAATAAATTTGGAAATCCGTAGTCTATTTTATGCTGCGTATAAGATAAAACAAAACTGTATGGACGATAGCACAGGTAGGTGCCGATCGCGTTTTGTGTTGCTTGAAAATATCGTACGGAATGTGGCGAATTCGAGTGAGAATGAGAAATAAAAAGTTAAGAAAAAAAATTCTTTGGTATTCTCCCAACAGGTGACCTACCGCCGCCTGGTGACGTACCACCGACGAATTTCCAGACCGTCCAACTGTTATACAATATTACTGGATGAATGCACTAAGGTGGTGCTGGAGGACCTATCCCATATCTCGATGGTTGTCAATGTGTGCGAATTACCGGGAAGTTAGGGAAAATTCCCCTGTGTGGACGCGTGGATATTGTATATACGACTCATCTCGATATTTTCTTATCAATTACCCCCCCCCCCTCCTGTAAACATTCCTCAATTCGCACACTGGTCGTCATTCCACTGACTACAAAAAAAAGAATTCAAGCTGTTCTATTTCGCATTTGTCGATAAAAGCAGTCCTATTCCACAATCGCCCGTCTCTATATATGGAATCCCTTTATTGTCGAGAGTTCAAAGCTGGAATTCTCTCGTTCAGCAACACCGTTTTTCTTTTCTGTGTTGTCTCCTTCGAGTCCCTGCCTGGTTCCCTTTCTTTCGGCGCAAGCTTTCCCGCGCTCTATTCCCGGTGGTTGGCCCAGCACCAAGTACGAAGCTATTTGAACTAACAAGTAGCGGACTCCAGTCTCAAAAGACAGATAAGCTACTATGAGGAGTCGGTGCGCCAACAACGTGATCCCGTCTCTGAACAACAGCCAGATGACAAGCCCTCTCTACCTTTGTCGAGGCATGAAATAATATTCCTCTCCCCCAGATCCACATTCTAAAGTAATAACTTCTTTCATATTTGGCTCCATCAATACAATCTGCCACTAAAACAACGGAAATCAATATGAAATATAAGGTAGATGATCTCTAGCCCTGATTAAAAGTATTACTCCAACGATCAATGATGTGGTGAAGGAAAACACGTAGGAAGCTCTCATGTTAGGATAACTAACACCTAAAAAATAGCTTTTAATTCGATACTCATAGATTAGAATAGAATCACGCTGGGCCTGAACTATTTCGCTGTATCTGAATCCAGAGGAATACAATCAATCACTTGATACCATCCGACCCTACAGCCGCTCTACAGCTCGTCCTATGATTGTTTCGCTTTCCCCCTTCGAAATTTAACTCATGCCACAGTAAAATAAAATAGATTAAAAAATCATTGAGAAGGGAAGAGAAATGAAACAAACAACAAACAAAAAATTCTCCCTAAAACCAAGAAAAGAACCCCATTTTCTTTCTCTGTGTGTCTGTAATCTCGCAGCGGAATTGAAACCGACAAGTCGCCCAGGTCTCTAATCAAGTTCCAGTGGTCCACAGTCTTCCTCTTGATTCCACCGCTAACAGGGATTTAAGAGGTTGAAACTCGTCTCCCTTGAGGGATACCATGTGAGAAACAACGAGAGTAGGAGGGGGGGGGAGGATGAAACGAGTCCTGGCTATAGGAACTGAAGCTAGAAGGATGCTGTTTCCTCCAAGACTTCTTCCACCAAAGCCCCAAGTATAATTCTGCCCCGACCTCTCTTATATATATCGTATCGTGGACTCCTCCCTTTACCCCGCAAACACCTTTACGCTCCTCCCACATAAATCAACATTACCTTACGCCTGCGGTAATGTTACCCCAGGGAACTTAACATCTTCTCATCCCCCTTCTATTCCCCTCTAGTTTCGTTTCTGCTCCATGCTATTAAGATGAAAAGCAATGTTTTTAAGGAGAAGCGAAGCAATACACAAGGAGGAAGGTGGCTCGGTATGCTTGCCACTTTTTCTTTTTAAGATGCACCACAGTCAGAGTGGGTTATTTTACCACGTATTTTATTGCGAGGCGAAGGGGTGAACTTCGAAGCTGGTATTTACCCCCTCGACATTATGTGCGTATTCTGAAAGAAGGGACGCGAACGGTAATTGAGACGTAGCTTGAGAATTGCCCAAATTACATAGCGCGTTTCAAATACGACCGGAATATTCCTGTGCGATTAGAAACAATGAGCCCTTTAAATTCAAAAGACTCCCCCACCCCTCAACCCTAGCAAAAGATAAAATATTGTTTTCCTTGCCAATTAGCTTTTGTTTCAAAATTTCAATTTCTATATATTTTAATGAAGCAACAATAATATATAAATAAGACCCTTTGGATCGTCTGATTTCAATGAACATCCACAGAGAATTGAAATCAAAACCCTTTGTTTAAAAGGAAACGACAATTTTAGTTTCCTTTCACAGGCTTACAATAGTATTTTTCAAGAATCATTGCAAGGCGTGGTCACTCGTTCTTATGTATGTAACAATAGGCTCTTAGTCGATACCCGTGAAGGCTAAATTGTACTAGGATCTACTCGAGACGGCACGTCTGATTGACTGTCCAAAATTCTATTAGCAGACCGGAAGTGTCAACCTACCCTTTTCCTAACTCTAAAGGGGTCGGAGTCTACCGGTACAATCAGATCTTGTTTAAATTCGATTTCAGTCAGTACTTAATAAGAAAAAGAGATGGGAATGCTTCTTTGTGAACTGACTGAGCGGAGTTTCGTTCTAGTCATGCAATGACATCGATAGGTGAAACTCACTAACAACAAAATACTTAACAGTGAGCAGAACAAATGAACTACTCTCTGCATCATCTCAAGCATTAAAAACACGACTAAAAAACTGAGCTAAATTTACTTGCACAAAAGAAACAAATTCAACTGTTCTGCCAACATTGTGGGCAGAACTTTAGCAAAATACAGTAAAATATTTTCAGTAACAAGTTGGTAGTGAATACAAAATGTTAAGAAAAGTACGCATATAAAGAGGTAAAGAGTTGTCCATTTGTATAATGGATAGTTTTGGCTCAATGTTACCAACAAAAGCAGCTTGAAAACGAGAAAAATTGACAAATTTGGAAGTTGTGGCAAATAATTAAACACCATCAGCAGGCATACGCAATAGCAGGAGCTTCATGTAGAAGCTGGTACGGTGAAGTAATGAACCAGAAAACTGATTAAGCTACTGGACCAGAAAACCAAAGGTTGTTGGTTCAAATCCTTATCAAGAAATACCTATTTTCTTATGTTTGACACGTTGCAAACACGCAAAATATTACACTAATATGGCACACTCAACACCAACCGAATTTAACACCGACTTTGAATTTTTATTTACGGTTTTCAGGCATCTAACACCCAAGCCGGGGAAAGGGAAGGAAAAGGATGCGGGAATGTGTCGCTCAGGGCCTATGTTGAAGGTACCATCCCGGCATCTGCTTGGTGTGACCAGAAAAGTTTAAACGCCCTGGTGTGACTAAGGAAAAAAAAAACTCTGGAAAAACATCAGTCAGGACGGTCGGCCCGTGGGATTGAACCAACGACCTCCAGAATGCTAAGTTAACGTTCTACCACTGAGCCACGGCAACTCGGTAAGACCTGGATAAGTTTGCAGAATATATTTCGAATGTTATTTGTTATAAGAATGAAACTGGCTACCATTTCTTTATCTAGAGGTATAATTGTGAACATTAAATTTTATTATTGTGGACTTGGCTTGGTCAGCCTGGAAAGTCTTGATTTCTCTCCTGAAATCCACTCTGAGGAATTCAGTATGGGTGTCGTTAAAACAGTTTCGAAACATATTTCTTGGAAAGAACGTCAAAAAGAACTTCCTATTTCGACATATATAGAGCTGGAATGTCCACATGCCAATTCCAACAGATCCATTAAAATGTTCTTTTGGCAATACTTTCGATCTCAACGATGTGATATTCTTTCTTGATGTATGGATCGTCCAATATCATAAAAAGTATTTATATGAATACATCGGTATATCGAATATGCTGTGCTAATATATTCCACATACAACCATTTTCATTGTATTGATAATTATAAGTATGACAAACGATATATCGAACGAATTAATGTGCTATATTCAACCTTTAAATGATTTTTAATCTGATTTTTGCACTAATGTTTGATATTCAAGTCAAGTATACAACCAGCCTTATATCGTTCTGCCTAAGACACGTCCAATACAAATATCATGGATACCTTTCTGGTTCTTGGTGAGGGTACAGCTTTTAGATTAAACTTACGGGAATGTTTCACTCACATTGTGTTTGGCACTTCAGACAGATCTATGGCTCCAGTACAATGCTGGGAACAGTCAGTATTAAAAAAAAAAAATGGATTTTGGATACGTGTTGTGTCTCATTGGAAATATCGAAAATGCAATAAACGAAAATCCATTGGAAGCCTTTTCTTATTACAAATATGTGTAGAAACAAAAATATTTTGGGTATCAATCAAATGTTCCATCTATTAACACTTCAGTTCAGTTCGTGACTGACACCAAATCTTACTGTACAACTGACATCGTCATTGGAAAAGTAATTAACTGATTCTCGCTAGCTTAAAAAAAAAAAAAAAAAAAAAAGAAGTCTAAAAACATTACGTGTCGATTCGATTATTGTGGACTAATTTGCGCTAAGTAAGCTCAGAACGCCAAGTTGGTACAATTTTCCAACCAACAGAGCGCAGAGACTAGAAGAGATAATTGTGATTTCAATTATTTACAAAAAAAAAAAAAAAAAAAAAAAAAAACATGCACGAATATGAAAGCACAGCCAACAAATGTACAGTACATAAATCTTAGGTGACAGACCATGGTAATCTTATCTCTCGGTCTCTTTATATATAGTGTTTGTATGAATCTACCACCGTTTAGATTTATAGCTGTATGACGCTTAATTCACGCTGCCCTTTTTCCTTTTTCAATGTTCGTCACATCAGCCGTGGGGGAAGGGAAGGACACAGGCCTTGCGTTAATTCAAGACATTTCCCAGCATTTGTTTAGTTGTTACAAGGGACAATAACGCAAAACGGTGAATTAATCACATCAGAGACTTTGTGTATCCAAACCCTGAAACTCCTGTTCAAGAATTAAGCGACTGTAACTGAGTTAGTATTATAATGTTGGCTTTGCAAGTAGAAGGTCCTAGGTTCGAGTCCAGGGGTTGTCCACCACGATTGAACTTGAATTTTCCTTAGGTTAATGCCTGGATGGTAACTTCAACCTAGGCGCTAACCGGCTTCCTTACCACATCCTCCTCCTACCCTATCCGGACTATGGCTTCACCAGCGTTTTGCTCAGTTTCTCTAAGTGCATATCAAGATGGTTGCCTGGTTACTGTTTATCTTTATCCTTTGAAGCAGTGCCCACCGAGGCAAGTTATCCTTTAGACTGAAGACTGGCTCAGGCAATAGATACCTTAAAACCCGAAAATGTAAATTAAATAGATAAGTATGGTAGCAGAAGGATTTATATCAGACTTTGTACTTTTCCAGAGGCTGAATTTCTTAAAACTAAAAGCAAACCGCCTGAGGTTCACAGATTACGGTCGGTGAATTCGGATAAGAACTGGTCAGGAGGCGTGGATTCGAGTCCCGCTTCGTTGGTCATTCTGACTAAAGTTTCCTATAGTTTTCCTATCCAACAGATTTTTCTGCTCAACCCAATAGTACCTTGAGTTTAGGCGCTGGTTCCTATTTTTCCGCAATTCTCTCACGCCTATAGTTAAAGGCTTGTAAATGTAAGATGATGTAAAAAAAAAAAAAGGTAGAAATGTAAAGTTCTAATAATGTTTCTATTTTATTAAAAAAAAATAACATCTTATTCTTTTATTTTTTGAATATTTGTACTATTTTTATTATTTACATGGCGCAGAGAGCTACCTTCCAATTACAAGTATCCTTTTATGTCCATCAAACTTCGGAAACAGAATTCCCCTTTGCAAGGATAAACTGATCAAAGTATAATGTTTTTACACGTGGCGAAAGTTTGGAATATTTTTCCACCTCCTAAAGCATACTATACGCATTTCCGGAGGACTCCCACAAACTTTCATTTCTCCATACGCATAGGAAGACATATCAGGGTCAACGTATTTTTCAAGGTCAAAGCAACGACAGTGACAAACGAACAGTGCTAACCTACTGTTCCATTGATCTTTAAATAAATTTTCATGATACAGCAAATGGATGGTATCATTTTATTTATCTTTTTCCTTTATTTAAAAAAATATTTATAGAATGTGTGAAAAAGCTACAGATCTTTTCTTGGAGTCCTCCTAACCTTCTACAGTTTTATCAAAAAGTTTCCTCATTGTATATACAGGCTATCTGACTTGACGAAGCAAGCGTTATAATGCAAAAAGATGGATGAAACAACCATATTATGCGTATTTTGGTGGCTTATTATATAGATAAGATGGAACTACAACATCTTGGCGCCATTCTCTCTTGTACGCGTGTTTCAGATTGTTGAGTGTCTTTTTTGTATCGTCCGATGCGTCATAGAAAAAAAAAGAGGAACGATACTGAAGGGCAAAAATAGTAAAAGAAAAAACGAGGAAGAAATTCTTGGGTCGTTTTGACGCCTTTCTCAAATTGTGCTTGAAAAATATTGCATCAAATTTCTCTACAAGAGGGTGTTTGTTTCTAGCTTGAAAAGTGGCCACCACGAGGCGCCATAAGTCTTATCCTATTCATCATACAATATTATTTCTTATTCGTTCTATTCCCATAAGATTTGTACCAGATTCTTTGACATACCTACATCCTACACCTCGTTTCTTAGTGTTCGGTTTCCGAGAAAAAGAGCTACGGATTTTCTGTAAATGACCTGTTTTTCAACATAACAGTAATTCAACTTGAGATTAATATTCACGGTGTAATTAAACTGATTCACCTTTCAGTTTAATACGATTAATATCCTATAAATATTGAATGAATTACTGTTCTATTTCAATTTAAATTCCATGAATAAAAATAATCCTCTAAAGGAGACGGTACTCAGTATTAGAACTAAAGAGAAACTAGATCCTTTGGTAGTACAGTGTAGAGAGCGCACCCCACGGGCCCGATTCAACAACACACTTGTATTTTTAAGAATTTTTGGTATTTCTAGTAAATTTATCAAAATGTTATCTTAAAATATGGTAAAGTGGCTTTGCAATCGGAAGGCCGTGGGTTCAATCCCACAGGAAATACAGGAAGTATTTTCAAGTCATTTAGAAGAGAATAGTGTAACAACCATTTTCAGAAGACGGCAATAAATTTATATTTCTTCAAAAATGAATATACTTTCATCCGAACATGGAAAGATACGGAATAGTGCTTTCATAAAATACGAGATATTACGTATGTCTTCCTACTATATTATTGTCCTCCTTCCACTTTTAAAATTTATTTCAATTTCGTACACGTTTGACGAGAGAGAGAGAGAGAGAAAGAAAGAAAAAGAAAGAAAGAAAAAGAAAGAAAGAAAGAAAGAAAGAAAGAAAGAAAGAAAGAAAGAAAGAAAGAAAGAAAGAAAGAAAGAAAGAAAGAAAGAAAGAAAGAAAGCTGTTAGCCCTAACACCCTGATCAAAATTATATAAATTAATGTGAATTTGAATTTTATTTATGGCTTTTAGACATCTAGGGCTCAGGCCGGGATATAGGAGGGGCAAGGATTCGGGAAGGTGTCGGCCAGGGCTAATGTTGAACGTGCCATCCCGGCATTTGCCTGGTGTTACTGAGCAAAAACTATGGTAAAAACCTTAGTCAGGATGCTTGGCCGCTGGGATCGAACCCACGACCTCCCGAATGCTACGCCAACGCTCTACCACCGAGCTACGGCGGCTCGGTATAAAAATGAATTAATTATATATAAATAATTTCATAACAAATGATTTTACTTTATGGACACTGTGATCTCATTACAATAATTTCGATGGATGACTACATGATGAGGTGGGTGGGATACATAATATTGACGCTACAGATGAGAACTTGCCTCACGACGAAACGAAATGACCTTTTAGTACAATGTATCTAATACACTAGAGAAGGCAATAAAAGTTTGAGTGACAAGAATGCCACAAGCCGCATATTTCTCTGATTGCAATACTGAAATCAAAAAGTCTTTCTTATACTTTTTTTTTACCAATAAGGAAAGAGAATCAGATTTTTATATTAAAACAAATGAACAAAGAATTCTTTAAGAGTCCATCCACGTGAAACAAGAAAGTAAGTACAACAAAACATGGAATTATTCACAACATGCGCGCCATCTATGGAGCAAATACTACACTAGGTTGCCATGGAAATAATAAATCTCATTGAAATTGAATAGGGAAAAGTCTCATGGAAATAAATCCATCGTACACTACATATATATCAAAGAACACACAAAATCTTGACGTAGATCAAAGCATTTCTACTACCCTGCCTTAGTAAGTGCAAGAGGAGAAACCAGATTATCTTGTCATATTGCACAGAAGAGATTTTAACAATGTTCACTTGACAAAGACCTGACTTTCGTGACAGGTTTGGCTTACTGGGTTCATTCTTAGATCCAAAATATTTGGAGAACATAACTAGATTACTAGTGGAAAATTCTCACATTCTTGACATTTTTTTTAAAATGTAGCTACGAGAAAGAAAAAAATACAGCCATTTTGGTTTAGCTGGCTTCCCCAGTCCCCCCCACCTCTCTCTCTTAGGTAGGACCTCTGCTTAAGCTGTTTTTTCTGAAGCAAAAAAAAAAAAAAAGGAAACGTTCGGTAAGCCTCTAATGACGTAACATTGGTAGATGAGGTTTTACCAGCATTGTGTGGGGTTTCCTGAAGTGTACCTTTTTGTTATTTTTTCCGTACGAGTGGAAGTTCAGTTCGACTGTTTCACCCCCCTTCCGGTTCTCCCCAGAACTTTCGTCCTAGCTACATTTTTTTTTTTTTTTACTAGAGTCACTTTGCGGTCAGCATCCTTGTATGTGTGTGTATGTTTATCAAGCTTATATAGACTTGTATCTTAACGCTTCTGTGGCGCTTAATCCAATCAGTGCTAGGCTACTGGACGTCTCTTGTTCTCGTACGTGCCTGGAGAGTTGGATTTTCACAAAGCATGGTCCTTCCACCTCAGCCTCAATGATGTTCTTGTTGTTTTCGGTTTTACCAAATATAAAAAGTAAGCGAATAAGATTAACATCAAGCGGTGTCTAGTACATTAACACTCGTGACAGCACGAGTAAAAGCAACTTGCTCGTCCCCTTTACCAAGTTTTCTGTATCCTCTCTCAGAGAGCTCAACTAACTCTGCTAGGCTGCTTGTCAAAAACCTTGTGTTTGTTTGTGTATTAATCTATTCTTTTTCATAAATAGTTCATGGAGTCAGTGATGCTTGCCAACGTTCTTCTTCTATTATTATTATTATTAATAATAATTAAAAAGATTTCAATATTCGCTGGTGAGATTGGCAACTGCTTATTTACTCTATGGCTTACGGAACTCGCAAGTTCATCGCCGCAGTAAGAAACATTCTCCATAGGATTCTATGCTGAGCAAAATCAAGCCAGTTTTCGTCACATAAACACCTACTTCTCGAAGATCCCTTCTAATACTATACTCTCAACGTCGTATCGGTCTCCCCAACGGTCTCTTTCTCTCCGACTTACCAACCAAGATGGAATATAATCTTCGTTTTTCCCCATCCGAGCTACATGGCCTGCCCACCTTAGTCGTCGCGATTTCATTATTCTTACAACATCGGATGAGTCATGAAGTCCGTGAAGTTCTTCATCATGCAGTCTTCTCCATTCCCCAGTCATTTCGGCCCGTATATCTTTCTCAAAACCTTACTGACAATGTATGTTGGATTTTTCACAACAACAATATGGGGGCAACAGTTCTTGGCACACACCATTCCAGATGCGTGACTTTTTTTTTTTTTTTTTACTTATTTACTCATGCAGTAACCTATTTGACTAGTCAAAAACTTTAGAAAACATTTAGGCTATATACATGGGTTATATTTTGTCTACTATAATAAAATAAAATTTAAAATAGCTGGAATCGGAGGTGCTACTTAAAGTTTTATCCAAACTTTATTATTATGTTTAAAATTCTGAACAAAATTTATTTCTCAAAGAGTCGCGAGCCAAGATAATGTACGAAATGTCTCAAGAGCGGGTTTGGAAACTGAGACGAATATTTTTTCTAGGTAGAAGTTTTCAGAAACTACATTCTGATCAAATTTTTGGTCCTGTCTTTGCTTCACACTTCTTTCAATCTTCTGTGATGAAATACAAAACTTCGATAACAGTATTCAACTTGGAACACAAGTCTCTTATTTTGACATGCAATTACATTTTTCTTTCTTCTTTCATCCTTTCTCTCTCCCTTCTCTTTTTGATTTCCCTTCGCCTAATATTACAGGGCCTTTAAACATAAAATCAAGCTGATTTATTCACCATAATGCAAGCAAGAATTTCTTCTACACCTCTCATCGGCCTAAAGACCACTAAATAAAATGAAATTGTATGTCTCTGGGCATTAATGACATTTGCAACTTAATCTCATCCCCTAAGTTCTTGGTAAGGAAAATCGGCAAATAAATTGATAGTGAAAAGACTAGCAGAATCTCTATTTCATACAATCCTGGCATTCACCTGAAAGAGGGAACTCAACCAGCGCTTTTTTAAAAACTCTCACTGAAAGACAAAATATTAAAACAAGCATTTATATAATTTTAAAATACCAAGTTGATATTTTAAATTAAAAATCCTGTTGATTCAGCGAAAATCTAACTGCTTGCATAGAATTTTCTAGGTGAGTAGCATAAATTTAGTGGTTTTGTTCTTACTGCATTGTTGGTAATAATAATAATAAGTTAAGCATTTTGATAAAGTAAGATGGATGCACGTAATCATTTTGAAACATTCAGCAGATACGCAGCCTATTAACTTTAAGGGATTTCAAGTACTTATTTCACAAATTAGGCAAAATCATCCCCTACACAATTCATACAAAATAATTTACTCTAGTACAACCAGATTACAAACGGTCGAATAAATAGAGGTCGCTAAAGTCAGTGTCTCTCTCGCTAGCCTGCGGTACACATAGATCGACAGACAAAATTAAATTTAAAAGTGTGCAATAATCTTTTGGCACTCCAGTAATGAATAAATGAATAAAATAAACAAATATACTGAAAATTTTGGATGCGAAAAGGATTGAGCTGGAGAATATTAGGACATTTAATGAACAAACTATATATAAACAGTCCTTAAGAAAAGAAATTGTAAAAGAAAAAAAACTACGTGCATTATAAGCGTACACTTCTTATACAGTACATATTACTTCTATCTATTAAGCCACAAAGTAATGTGAAATAAGTATGGTATATTATAGTTCTACATTGCACATTTTCAGACTTCACACAATTCATAGTAATTTAAAACTCAATAGTGAGTAAGCACGTACGAACAAGTATTACCATGGGTAACCAGAAATAATCCTGTGAAAGAAATAAAACAAAGGTTGAGAACGGAACAAAGGAAATCGGTTTATTTTTCTTACTTCTGGAAGCGGAATTCTTGAAACAGAGAGTAAAGGAGAGAAACGATAAAGAAAAGAGAGAGAGAGAGAGAGAGAGAGAGAGAGAGAGAAAGAGAGAGAAACGTACCAGAATGAGAATACTTCTCTTCCAAAGCTATTGAACGAGGTAACAGAAAAGACATTTAAGGCTATAAAGAGTCTCCGCAAAATGTTCCCGAAGTCAACTCACGACACGTGTGAAACTGACATCAATGAGCAGTAAGAGATTTACAGACGATGAGGTGGGAAGGAAATCTTTTTTTTTTTTTAAAAAAAACAAAGAAAGAAAGAATGGAGCGGCGATGTGAGAAACGGATCACTTTTACTGGTTCCTTGCTCCCTTCTGATGTGTGTTACAAAATGTTGTTTCATTCTAGAGTATGTCCACAACCGGATGATTCATGTCATTTATCAGTAATGAAGGAATTCTCTTATGTAGGTCTAGCACAACAACAAAATAATTTAAGAACACAGAGATGATGATGATAAGCACAGTACACAGTTTTGCAAACTGTGAATGTTATAGGAGGTGAAAATGTGGACCTTTCGCGTGTAACCTGTTATAATATACACAGTTTGCAAAACTGCGTTCTATGCTTTACATATATGTTTATATTACTATCGCTATACCAATAAAACGTCGTAATGTCATTTAAAAAACGATACCACGTTGACAACCCTGAAAGCCAGATGATGACAAGGTTTAGGTATCGATATACACCGTAATTATAGAAATCATCTTCCAAAATTATATTTTACTTAAATGTAATATGTAATTATTTTTGCTGGTCCAAGTTTCTTGTGATTTTAATAGTAAAATTGTTTCTGATTTTATCGCGAAATATTAGTTTTATTGACCATTGTAAGGAGTCGATTTTGGATTTCAAGTTGGTAACCCAATATCTCGAAAATGAAGCTCAATTCGACCCATGTTTTACAGGGACCTTTTTTTCTAGTGTTGCCCACGAGACGAGTTGTAGGCTGTCTCGTCTCGTTTTCTATAGCTATTTCTCTGTCTCGCATCAGTATAAAAGAAGACATATACCTTGTATTCAATTATATCCCTTATATGCAATCGAAACAGCATAGTGTTGTGAGGATTGCATAAGGATAGGAATACTATTCTTTCAGGAGCCAAAATTTTGCGATTGTGTATGTGACGTTGGCCCCACCACCACTGAAAAAAAAAAGAAAACAATTAAAACATAGGGTTATTTAAAAATTTGTGAATGCGAGACTACAATTCAAATTTATTTTTATCTCCATTATCAGTTATGCCAGTTGAATTATGTTGATTATATATGTTGACTGAGTGCAGAGCAGCCAATAACAAAGAGCTATAGATTTTTCGGCCAGTAATATTGTGTTACTTTTAGAGTGAAGCACCTCACTAATATGAGGTCTACGTTAGCACCAAGTTATGTACTACCACCTCAGGACATCGGCAACTTTTGCGTTCATAGGGAGAGGAAGAATCTCACTCCTTCAAAACTATTGTTGCTTATTTCCCGCGCTGTGCATGCAGTACAAATTCTGAGTGCTACGGAACAAATTAGGACAAATTGAGCACTAAGTATTGGGATAGTTCTGAATGGGATTTGGATGAAGTTGTCCCTCTCACCTTCGTTGTTTATGTCCCGCCCTGTAGTACATTTAAAAAAGATGTGTGTATTAAATTTAAGATAGTGTTGCTGGGAGTGGGTGCAACTTCATGCTCCTTCTAAGGTCTTTCTCTGATCAAATATGGTAGACATGGAAAGTTTGGCACGTAATGATATGGATTTTTATAGCGGACAATCGGACACACATACATAAAGACTGATTTTGAGCTTTCTATATACAGTATAAAAAAAAATTTTTTACTTGGCGTCCTATTTATGCAAATCCAACTGCAAAGCTAAAGATGACTGATGATGCTGTATGAAAGTAAAACCAGCAGCTCGTATATCACGAAATGCATATTAAATATAAAGCCTAAGCTACTGAGATTTCTGCTGTTGTCCCTTTGTTCCAACTTCTTCCACAGAGATTTTGTTTTAGAGAGAGAGAAAAAAAAGAGCGTTCCCGACCTGAGAACACACAGTGCAGTATTACATATTATGAACGTCCAGAAATCCCACAGACGCAGAGAGCATCAATAATTCAGATCAGTTTCTCTTTTTGCGGGAATTCCGCAGTGGCATTAATATGTGTAGCTTCTCTCTCTCTTGTTCTCTTTCTGTTTGCAGAAACTCGAGAAGGTGCCCTACATCATTCCTCTTGGAGAACAGCTACGTATAATACACTTGCATTTACCACAGGAACACATTTTATAAAACCGCAGTTCATCTCTTTTTCCTTATGTTTAGGAAACTCAAACCGACCACAACACTGGGTAACAAATATTTACTCGCTGCTCAATACACGTGCCCCGACGAGATGAGAAATCCTGGATATCAGCAACCGGAGATGAGTTACTAATACACGCTAAGGTTTTATATTTACTAAATACAGCAGAGTTTTCATCTTACATCGGCTTTCCACTTTACTGACTGAGAAAATTATATTCGTCAGATTTAGTTATGTTACTATATCACTATTAGCGTTACTTTATCTTCATTTTGATTACAGTCGATAAAACAACACTTTTACGTGTTTTACAAAGCTCTGTTTTTTAAGGAATATCAAATTACCTACATGTCAACGCACGTACATTTATAATCGAAAATATTCAGGCTCCATGGCTTAGTTGTTACGCTCGTGGATTTCGGATTAGCACTGCAGAGGCGCACGCAAGTTCAGACCCCTGCAGGTCATTTTGAGTGAGGGTTTTCCTCAGTTACATATGTAAAATATCGGGTATGTTAAAGGTTCTGACCTTTCCCATTCCTACCCCTTTCCTCGGAGGAGTGCTTGCTAATGGACGTCACCCCTTAGACGTGAAGGGCGTAGACCCTAGATTCCGATAAAGATCCAGAAGTAAAAATTAAAGTTATTGCCCGAATCATTGCTTGAGTCTCAACATTGTTGTTTTTCGTAACTACTTGCATGATTCAGGGAGTTACCCGCTTTATTTGTTCTGGGTTGTAACTGTTACGTAGTTCCTCAGTTTACTCCTGCTGATTATCAATGCTACAATGAGCACCTAGTGAATTAAATCGATTCCATTTCGTTCAACTATTCACGGTGGTTTTAATTGGTAGTTACAATTGAACTGAATAGCACAGAAAAATTGTATAATTATTCGAAATTCTCCACTACAGGATTTTTACAACGGATTTCACCCTTGATACCTTTTGAACGAATATTATTGAATGATATCCGTAATTAATAACAAAATTATGTACAAAATGAACATAAAGGCACTTCACTCCTTTATTATTTTTTACATAGAAAAACGGTTTATGTCAGTCAGCACTGAATTGTCTGTTTCCACTGTGAACGCCTTGTGACATATGCTATCCCGCTGGACAATGGTGTGATACGTGTTGCATATAGTTCGAGGCTTAAAACCAGTTCCGGATTTACCAGCTGAACATAATGTTTTCCCTTTCCAAGAAATTTCAGTTTTCCGAAATCTTCTAAGGAAACTTCTCTTTTGTGTAAAACGTTCAAATCTTGTATATGCAATTGTAAAAAAAAATAATTAAAAATGATTCTTTTTTTTTTCAAAAACAAACAAACAAAAAAAACACGGTTTTAAAAGACATACTAAAAAGTAAAAAATAATGAATTAATCTTATGAATCGGAAAATAAAAGCGAGGATTCTCTTAGATATTATGATTTTATGATAAGGTAAGCAAGAGCACCCACGCTTTTATTTTCGGATTCATAAGATTATTTCAATTTATTATCTTTTACCTTTTAGTCTATCTTCAAAAAACGTGTATTTTAAAAATCCTTTTTTAAATAGTATTTTCTGTATAATAGATGAATATTAAACTCCCTGCGAAATAGACAACCTAAACTTCACACAACAGATGCCGCGTTGCGTGCATTTAAGGATACTTTCCAATAATTTAATTCATTACAGTTAACTGGATTATTCTGTCGTATATCTAATGACTGAATATTGTATTGTCATCGGAAGCAAGCAAGTTTACAAAATTTCAAAGAAATCGGATAATGGGAAGTGAGCTAAAAATGAACTGCAAAATTTGTACCGAAAAGACAGACAAGAAATTTATACCGGACAGAAAAGAATGCGAGTTAATAAAAACGTGTTGGGAAACTACATTTGTTTAAGATTTGTCCTCATTATTTTGTTTTCTTGTAATTATTCGAAGATTTGTAAATGCACTGCCAAGCTACTGCAAATGACAGCACTGAAAGTGTTTTATAAAATAAATCGAGTATCCTTAAGATTCGTCATTGAAGACCAAATAAAACATGCACTACTTAGAATGCGCTGGCTACACTGTTTTGCTGCTGTGTTTTTGATTTGAAGCAATGATCTCTTACCTGATACCGAAAGATTTAAACGGATCTGAGTTTCCCCCAATGTATCACGACAAAAGGCGTGAACAAAACGGGCGGCCGCGAAAAGAACGAAAACCAAAGTTTAATGTAAAGATGATGAAGTTAAAAAAAGACTGAAAACCTTAAAAAGAGCTCACATTGTTTGATCTTAGAAGAATCGAATTAATGAATCAAGTCTAGTTCTGAACATGCTTGTTCGCCTATACCCTCCAATCTTTTCTTGAGGGTTCGTTTCACACTTTCTAAGTTAACTTTCTACACAAAAAGTATTATTTACCTTCAGAGCTAAAAGATCATTTTATTCCACAGATTCTTATTAACTCCAGATCTATTTTACATTAGCTAAAGTTAGTTCTATTTTATTGAAATACATTTGTAGTTTACATATTAACACTAACTTAAAACAAAATATTATAAAACTATCCGCTAATACGTAACGATTCGTAAATAACACATTGATTATACTTTAATAACTAAACACGAAGAGATGTTACTAATATTCTTATATTATTTTTTTTTGTTAACCTGCGGTTATTTTGGTTCACCACTTGCCAGTCATACTGAGTCTTCCCTTTCATCAGTTTTAATTTATATCGTGAATGAATAAAAGATAAGACTTTGTTATTAAAATGATATACATTAATCAAGCTTAATAATATGTGATGAACCATTACACAGGCCCGTTCTTTTTTATAAAATAAAACATTTGTTTTCCAATCGCATTTTTCTTCACAGTTTAATGCAGAACATGATTCCCGTTTAGCAGTAAGTGTGACGATACGGACCTTCAAAATGTATTGTCCTTTCAAACAAAGAACATGCCATGTGATTGTTAATGTTACCAGTTACATATACACACAAACCAATATCATTAAGTACGTTATTTACACATACATGCATTATCACAACTCGCCAATCTAAAACTTTTCCATCTTTCGCTGTTGCTTTGATATTGCAGCTTCTTTACATTTAGTGTTGACCAACAGACTAAACAAGACAGAACTCTCGTAATATACGCCTTTTTCGAGACGAGACACCATCTGGACAAGAAATTTTCGAGACGAGACAGCTTCAGCCTTGTCTCGTGGACAACACTATTTACATTGTATGTTTTTAATTTTTCGCTCGTTTCGTCATTTGCCCCTTTTTTATTTCGTTATATACATTAATATGAAGTGTAACTCCCCCCGAGTTTACTCGTAAACTTAAAAACATGCTTGTTATCTATGCTAGTTGTCCCGGCTTAAAATTCAGCATAAATCCACTTTTAAGACAAGAACTGTCCATAGGAGCTCTCAAGTTCGCTTAGGATATTAATCACAATCCAAACAAATTAACGCAGTTGCATGAAACTATGTAATTTGAAATAGATCCATGACAGTTACTCAATTAGTTCAGGATTAACATTAACCTTCAACTGACTTTTTTAAAAATAATCCCAAAAATTGAAGTGATAAACAAGAATATGCCTACCCCATGCCCAAAATTTTCTCATCTTTTACAAATGACAGACGGCTGCAATAAAGAAAAGACGTTCTAGAACTTAACTGTTAATTAAATTTACGAAATAAACAAACAAATCAGATATTGCTTTAATGTCAATAAATTTCTCCACACATCAACAACGTCAACAGATCTCGTACCTGTCACTTCCATGTCTCTGTGCAGAGAAACTGTATCGCTTTATTTAATAAGAGTTTTGATCATCCAGCCTCTTGTGGCTTAATGGTAAAGGACTTACTGTTTTAATTGGCAACGCAAGTTATAGCCCTGCTGCCGTGTATCTATCAGTTTCTCCTGTTACCTATACAAAGGCCTTAGTCGCTGTCTTCCCCTTCCCTGGCACCCAGGAGCGTTGTTACCGAGAAACGTTATCCCGCAGGCATATGACAGGCTTAAACGGTACTACATAGGAGAGTGAAAGTTTTATAGGGAATACCCGTATTATGTTTTTCTTTATCTGTTTTTGCCGGTAAGATTTCGGAGGTGTTACTCTCACGTGTTCCCTGCATTCAAATCATTGGTGTTATAGCTTAAAAGGCTTACGGAAAGTGAAAGTAGCTGGTTTTCTCTTTCAGTAAGGGATTCAAAAGGCGCTAGTGAGTCAATCAGGCAGATAGTATAGTGGTAGCCAATCAGGAACCTACGTATAACTGTTAGCATGGAGATACACATCTTTCCGTAAAGGTTACAAATCATCTGTTGTACCACCTGCCTGCCTGGCCCATAACTTAATGATTTTATAGCTTTTTAGGTCCCTTGATAGCGAAGCTATGGCTAAAGGGAAGTTATAATCCAGCTCATTCTGTACACCTGTCCGTCCGTCCCTATCCAGAAATTACATCTCAGGAACTACAAGGTATAGAGATGCTTGAGGTGTCGTTCGAAAGGTCTTTACTAGCTCAGGACCCCTGGAACCGTCCTGATTGGTGCAGTAGTTCAGTATTGCCAGGCCATTTTCTAAAAAATGTCTTAAAAATCAAATGTTCAAATTGTTTGGCTTCAATTTGACCTAGTTGCGCCAAACTTGGCATCAACATTATTCGACACAATACAAAAACACTGAGAGGGTCTACGTTGCCAAGCAACCCTTTTACAGCGTTGCCAGCCTACTGTCTATAATATCATCTTTGTTTTCAAATGGCGTCCATTATTTTAGTCACAGCAGCACCAAACTTGGCATAAATATAGCTTGTCACAAATAGGAACATTCTAGGCATGTTCCCGCTCACCAGGAAGCCCGTTGTCAGTGTTGCCAGGCCTTGCCAAAAATATATCTCATGATTTCATGAACCATAAGGTGTAGAGGGATGCTTGATGTAGCGTTCCAAAGGTCTTAGCTAGACTAGCTCAGTCAAAGCGCACTCGCATGGACAAAGAAAGGCATTCGGGGGGCAGAAGGGCTTGCCCCCGACTACTTACATAAAAAAATTATTGATAGTACAAAATAATTGTTTCTCTAAGGTGAAAGGGGGAATAAAATACGGAGCAATTGTGTGTATATGCAAAGGTAAGTTTCCTAAGGAGCGGGGCGCGATGATAAAGTTATTTCGAGATAAGTTATTTTCAGGACGAATGGTTAAAATAATAATAAATACAATTTATTTCTGCATATTTTACTTACCTAACCATTAACGAAAAAAGGGGAGGAAAGCGTAGTGATAAGTATCTAAACTTCCTTAACAGGGGGAGAAAGAAAAAGTTGTAAACTCATTATTCTGCCCTGTGTGTATGACAACACTCAATTAATGGAGCCAAAAATCGTTCTTTCATTCTCTGTCTTGTTCTCCGCATTCTACAAGACACGCATAGAAATACGAACATTAGGAAATGATGGAATAACTAGCTTCGTTTATAGTAAGGGTTGCGATGTTGGGTGGGGGGAATGGGACGGAAACAGCACTCGGGAGAGTGGGAAGGAAGGAAACAGGATGGGTAGAAGTAGATGAAGAAAAGGGATGAAGGTGGCTGGAAAATACCTGAGCATACTTCTCTTCCTATTATCATTCTAGACAGTTGGGATTCCTTTGTAAACCTGGAAAGGAAATGAGTCTTGTCAAATATATATGGAAGTAATTGTACAACGGCCATCATAACCTCTCCCTCTCCTACTTATATGTATACAAAGAGAAGGTTTGTAGTCAAGTGTTAAGTTTCAACTTACCTCTTGTTTGTTGATTGTGCATTTCGCGTTTGGTACATGAGGTTCTGAGCTGAAACACGCCCTCACTTCTTCTTTTTTTTTTTTCCACACGCAATGCGGGTCCTGTTTTCTAGTAATTGAGGTATCCTTTAAAACTGAGACTAGGCTCATTCAGTGTGATGTAGGACTGCCATTTACCCACAACCAACGAAGAGAATGAACCGTAACTATGTCCGTGTGTATGTGTGCAATGTGTTTTTTGGCGGTGATTCGAAAATCACAGTGTAAAGGAACTGTGGTTGCTGGAAAATCACAATGAGCTCAAGCAAACATGTTCCTTTACTAAAAGTGTTTCTTTTTATAACGGAAACGTTGTTTAAAAAAATATATCCCAAATCGATTTCTTTTGTTCAATATCCAGTTTCAGAATTTGTTTCCTTTCAATATATATCTTTAAAAAAATGTATAGAGAATTTTTAAGAATGAATTCTTCAGACCCCCCAAAAAGTACACGGGGATCTATCTCGCCGATGCCGGGCCAAAACTTGACAAATATCGCGGATGTCGATCGTGGCTGACCGTTCTGCATCAACATCGATCGACACTAACACGGTACGATATTTAGATATTCAATGCTATTTTTGAAACTTAAGAAACTTGTATTCCAACCAGAAAACATATATATATAAAAAAAAAAACACTTGAGAATTAAAAATATAAAATTTAGAAAAATATCACTGTTTGAATATGTCATCGCGCGATATCGATCGATATTGGTCGATATCGTTCGGAAGAGTGCCGTGTTCACTTCTCGTAGCGTTTCTAATTTCTCTCTCCAAGGATTGCACATCTCAGCGGGATCCGAAGTCACGCCAGTTTTCAAACCTGCATTTCCGTTTGCGTACAATTCAAGTAAATGACAAAATAGGTCACGAGCATTAGTAATCGGCTAAACCGCTTATAGTAATTGGTGTGCAATGTTCTTGTGCAAGTTAAGTATAAATATAAAATTTTATATTTCTGTTATGTCCTGTAGTATAAAGTTATCTGCTGGTCTTTATTCTGACAAGGAACACTCGCCAGGTGTCAGAGCCCAACGTTGATGAAAATTCCTATACAGGTACAGTGCCTAGGTAAACCTTCACATCCAAAATTATAGGTGCTGTCATCAATAAATAACGGAAAGGGGACCCGAGAATGATGGAACGTAGAGAGCACGTAAATCCAATAGAGAGTACGAAAAACGCCTTTTCTCTGATAAACTCTATATATTGAAAGCAAATGGCTATTAATGGATACTGGACAGGAGGTCATACATGCTGGAGGGTACAACAACAATCACCGCCAGCTTGAAGCGGCCATATTGACTATGGTTCAAAATGTTTAAACAGAAAGTAGGTCATGTGACATATCAATATGTGCTGGAATGTTCCAAGAAACCTAATGACGAAATCAATTTTGACGTAACTCTAATCCTGTAGGACAAAATAACATGGAGAAAGTCACTTTCATCTAGCATTACGCCTTCTTGAAACTGTGACTTCATCTTCTGTTCGTGTATTTGAAACTTTATAGTGCACATCATGTTACGACCATGAGGATAATTTTCCAAGCTAACGGCACCTCTTCTGTAGCCGTTTGCTTTTATTTCCCTCAACTGTTTCAACAAAAAAATGTTTCTTCATCATTTGACTCACATTCCCCAGGTCAATTTCACGTGTCATTTTGTCGTACAGGATCAGAGTTATACCAAAACTAACTTCATCATTGAATGTCTTGGAACATTCCAGCACAGATTAATATGTCACATGGCCCACTTATTATTTCAAAATTTTCAAGTATAGTCAAAATGGCGGTCATTGTCGTTATAATCCAGCATATATCTTCTGTCCAGTATTCTTTAATAGTCATTTGCTTTCAATATATGTAACAGTTTATAAAAGACAAGGCGTTTTCCGTACTCTGTATTGGATATACTTGCTCTCTACATTCCATCTTTCTCGGGTTTCCCTGTCGTTATTTGTTGATTTACGCGGTGAAGGTTTACCTAGGCACTGTACATACATACGAATTTTCATCGAAGTTGGGCTCTGACACCTGGCGAGTGTTCCTTGTGAGCATAATTATCGGTAAACACTAGTTAGTATGGTGACGTTTGGATATTTTGGCATTTGTTTACAAAACGCAAGCATACTGAGATAGAAACCAAAACCTGTCTCTAGGTTATGTACAAGGGACAAACTGATTTTGCAAGTCTTTCATTTGAGAATTATGACAAAACTATAATCAACCGCGAAATTAATACTTTATACAGTGTACAACAGGGTGGGCCGATTTTTTTTTCTTCAGATATTGGGGTTCGAGTTGTTGTAAAAAATTGTGCATTGGTACCAAATAAAGTCATCACAAATATGGCCGTCCTAAAACAATATTTAGCCGGGCCCCTGGACCCCTAAAAGGCCCAATAATTTTATGCAAAACAAGTAATAAAAATATGATACCAGTTTTCATATTTTGGGGTTCGAGTAGTTACGAAAAGTCGTGCATTGGTACAAAATGAAGCCATGTCAAATATGGTCGGTTTTGGCCGTTTTCAAACTAAAATTTTCGCGGGCTCTGGCTAAATATTTTTTGATCCGGCTATGTTTCGGCGAACAAACATAACATTCTACAGCTTTTGCACACTACTCAAATTTCTGAAACAAATTTTTCGACCATTTTACGCCCACTTTTTTTTACAGTTGAGTTTGATATGGTGCAAAAGTTGTAGAATGTGTGTTATGCTTGTTCGCTGAAACAAATCCGGAGCAAAAAATATTTAGCCGAATGGGGCCCCGAGAAAATATCATCAATTTTGAAAAGGGCCAAAAACGGTCGGTTTTGTTTTCTTAAATCTGACGTGAGTTTGAATAGCGTGCAAAAGTTGTAGAATGTTATGTTTGTTCGCCGAAACACAGCCGGATCAAAAAATATTTAGCAGGGCCCCGACGAAAATTTTTGTTAGAAATCGGCCAGAAAGGGCCCACATTTGACATGGCTAAATTTCGTACCAATGCACAACTTTTGATGACAACTCGAACCCCAAATGTGGAAACTGGTATCATATTTTTATTCCTTGTTTTGCAAAAAACAATCCGGCTCTTTTGTGGTCCAGGGGCCCGCTTAAATATTGTTTTAGGACGGTCATATTTGGCATGGTTTTCTTTCGTGCCAATGCACAACTTTTGATGACAACTCAAACCTCAATATCTGAAAAAAAAAACAAAAAAAAACGGCCCACCCTAGTGTACAAGCATAATTTTCTAGTAAAAGTTTCTTGTGAAGTGCGTGTGGTAAATTATATCCCATAGTTTTATTGACTTACACATCGACGGTATACATTAAGTAAAGTTATCTGCTATTGTAATTAAAAGAAAAAGAAGGGATTACATTCGAAAGTCGCCATTAGTATTTATTAAAATTTACGCCTGTATTGAAGTGCCTTAAGAAATGGCTGTACGTAATTCACGAAAACGAAGTGATCAGTATTGTAGGTGAAGCGAATAGAACAAGATTGTAAAACAAGATTAAATTTGTTATCGTTCTTTGGCATCATTCGATGTCATCCCATATAGGTCAATATCGAAAGATGATGCGTTCCGATGGCGATCAATATCAAATCTCTGGTACCGATCGACAATTCGATAACGATCGGCGATATCGGCCCATATCGGAAAAAAATGTTTGCCATTTCATAGATTGATTGATATTAGATAGTGACACTGGTCGGTATTGCAAAGAGTCCATTATATTGATATAGCTCCGTTAACAATATGCTTCTAGATTCGGATCTCGATTCTTAAGGCATGTAAACATGGTCCAACATTGTCATAAATTACGTAATATCTCGACGAATTAAATACACATTGGCTAAGCAAATCATAATCAAAGATGAAACCAATAAATATTTATTTATGTGTCTGTGTTTTTTTTTTCGGAAAAGTTCAAGATTGAAGAATGTAGCTTAGAGGGGGTTTCCCATGCTTGTCTACTAAGTAATGCTAATTATTTCACAATAACATTTGGAAATTCTCTCTCCGATCCTAAACTTTTCTCGAATGCAATCCTCGCTTATAACATTGATTGAAATTTGCTAAGTAAATACGTCTTTTCTCAGAAATTTCCACGTACCCCATTTTGTATATATATAAAATAAAGATCATAGTTGCATGAAAATAAAGAAACATCAAAATATTTCACTGTATTCTTTTCTTAAATTGCTTCATGCTTGGCACATTAGCTGCCAAGTAATTTCAAAAACGATCTAACATTAAATGCCTGCTGTAGCTAAATGAACTTCAAACAATAAGCTATCGAATTCCCTGACTTTTCCAGGTATTCAGACATTTTGGTGAAATTCCCTGACTTTTCCAGGACTTTTTAGTGCTAAGCTGGATTCCCTGACTATTCCAGGTGAGTGGGAACAATGTTTGGGGAACTACATACGAGATCTCCTAATATACGTAACTTTTGACGAGAAATTCACCCTACCATTTTAAACACCCTGTATAACAAAAAGAAAATCTACATTTTAACACAATGTACTGAGCAGAAGCAAGATGTACACCGAAAATCGTTTATGAAAACAAAATCTCAGGTTAGAATAATAACCAAGCACCCGCTCCCCGAAGCAGATGTAAGAGATGGACGAGTTAGAATCCAATTTCTTGAATAAGAAATAAAACAATGTCCACTTCGTTCACGCGAGTCACCAAGACTGTGGTATCCCCGAGTTTCTTCTCAGTCTCACCAGACGAATCTCGGGATGGTATTACGAATTTAGACCCTAACCACTTTTTCATTTCTTCTTGCACAGCATTAGCAAAAGAATTTGGTCTAATGAACTCAGAGAAAGTTAGTTTTAGTTTCACGTTACCTACTAAACTGATTGGTACAGAATTTTATAAAAATACATTTTCTGTCTTTATTAACCGTGGTACGTTAGAAATTGAACAATCACACACTCGAGGGTGGGTTAACGCAAGTGAAAAGAGAAGCACAGAAAATCTTACCTTCAATGCAAAAACTCTAACTTTGAATAGTGGGTTCAAATGTACATTTTGTACCCCACACGTTTTGAAAGCAGTGGCGAGCCCAAGGTTGGGTTTAGAGGGGCGTTCTTTGCCTCCCAGTTCTTGGGAGGGAACAGTTTAATAAAAAAAAGATGGTAAAATATGAATCCCTGTGCACGTCACTGGTTCTAAAAAATTGTGGGTACAAAATCGGCATTTTGTACCCACTATTCAAAGGTACAGTTTTTGTAGTGTTCGGTTACACTTATAAAAATAAAAGCAGTTGTTGGTTATAATACTTTGGAACTAGTGGACTTCCAAAGTAACTAGAATGTATGGAGGCGTGAAACAGCGAGTTGGAACAAGTGAATATCTGAGCTGGAACTGGTACTAGTTCTCTGGTACAAAGATTAAAAAAAGAAAAGAAAAAGAAACTTCATAAACGTGATTCATCACGTCAGTGACGTACTGTACGTACGTGTGCGAGTGTGGCATAGATGCTGGAGTACATTTCTCCCTCTCTTTCTGAGACCTCTCTTCTGAAAATGTTCCAGCATCGCTGCGTGCAATTTCCGGATAACCATTTTGGAGAAAGGGTGTTGGTGCTAGTAGAGAGGGTGGGGAGAAATTTGGCGCAGAAGAGGTTGAGAAATGAGGCAGTAGCTAGGAAGAGAAAGAAGAGAGAGAAAGCGGAAATAATGTTAAGACTTCACCTGGGGTGCCTGCGAGATGAGGTGGGGTGGGAGTGGGTAGGAGTCAGCTTTTACCAAGAGTATTTACTATGTGCTTTACATTGTAATGTTTACTTACGGAGGATCCTTTCGTTTTATCTAATTATCCACTTTGAAAATACGTGTGTACTTTTCCTCCTGACTCCCAACAGCCTGTTTGGATACTTTTCTTGCCGCATTTATTATGAGTAAATCCACCACGCAGTCTTACTAAACGAAGCATAATTCGTAGATATCTTCTGTGTTAATTACCTCTCTCACCTGATTATTGTAGTCCTTGAAGTCAGTTCCTTTGTTGCATTGTATGTATTTATCAGCTCCTAAAATTACTGGAGGGAATTTCTTGTGCTGTTATACTAACTAGAAGAATGAGTGAATTGTGAGGTATTGACTTCAATTGAAACTTGCAATGGTTGTGGGTGTGGTATTTGAACCGTACCGTACAGACACGGCATTTTTTTTTCTGCTTCTGACAGAGGACCTGTAGAGCCCTGAGAAGTAAGAGGGCGGGGTAAAAGTAAAGGTGGTACATACAGTTGCGCAATCAGCGACAAAAATAGAACGCCCTATGTGAAAATAAGGAATAAATCCGCCTCCGTCGTTGAAAAATAATCGTCGGTCTGAAAAAAAAAATGTTAAAGACTGCTCCCAGAGGAACTTCATTTTTAAGACTTGTAACAGTCTTACGCCACAGATACTTGTTCAGCCCATAATAAAATTACTCCGAAACTTGATTACAATTTTTCTGACACAAGACTGAAACATCAACAAATAAATTAATAGGTTAAAATTTCAAAATTTTGGAAGAAAAAGGGGGTTACAAATTTTCAAATCCTAGAATTTGACCATTAAAAAGAATTGTAACTCCCAAATTAATATTTATTAACTTCTTTTGTTTCTCTTTCTTAATTAATCATTAACTGCCTCCATCTCTCTCAATTTCACCCGTAGTTCAGTGGTAGAGCGTTCGTTTTACATTCGGGAGGTTTTGGTTTGAATTCCAACGGCCAACCATCCTAAGGTATTTCATCAGTCTCACCGGGCAAATGCCGGGATGATACATTCAAATTACGACCTGGTTGACTCGTTCCCACATTCTTTCCTCTCCCCTACTCCAGCTCAAAGATGCCTGATAGAGGCAATATATTCAAATTCTCTCATTTTCACATATATTCAAATTCAAATTCTCAATTTCACATAAACGTACCGATACAATATTATCATTTGATTCCATTGTCACCGCGCCGCGTACTTGCAAACCAAGGTACTTTTTATCTATTCTATATGATAGGCAACTTAGAAAAGTTAATCTCAACTTTTGAAAAAAGAAAGACGGGTGAGAGGAAAGAGGACGAAATGTTACAATTTCGTAAGACGACAGTGCAACAGACAAAAGAAAGACTAGCTATGTCGCTATGACAACGCCCTCCAAGATAGCACTCGTCAAGTACGATCAACAGTACTTGAGCTCTTTTGTATTGCTACCATTCTCGTTCTTGTCCGTGCCCCCCCCCCCCCCCTTGGCCAAACTTAAAAAAAAAACATTTCTTCAGCCGCCTAGCAAGAGAGTGAGAAAAGAAAGGAAAGCACTACATGAACATCACATGTAGTTTACCACCATTCTGAGATTTTTCTCCACGTTACCATATACACCATCTTTCCTCCCCCCTTTTTTTTATAATGAAAATAAAAAAAAATGTCGTTTGCTCTCCACTTATTGTCAACTTGGTTCGTAGCAAGTAGTTGGTTCATTTCTTGCACTGTGAGAATCTCGTAGCTTTCGCACAAGAGAAACGCAAAGTATGAGAATGGCCATAAAAGGGGGTTCAAAATAAACACAGTGTTGCAAGACTGTCAAAAATTATTTTAACACTAAGAAGAAACAACTATTGCCAGCTCACACTTAATTATTATTTGATTCTAATATTTCACGGTTCGTCGAATATCTCTTTACCGAAACTCTGTCCATATACAGGGTGGAGCATAACTAAAGATCCATTTGTAAACGGTTGTCAAAAAGCAAAGGAACGGAAGAAACATGAAACGCATTGCTAATTCCAGGAAAGACTGTCATTAAATGGGAAACACTCACATTCGACTTTACTTCTGGATAAATCTTTTCACCGCCCCTTCCGCCGTGTTTCAATGGCTATTCTTCATGTGTTGTTTCCCGTGCGTATCATTTCCAAGGGAGGGATCCCCTGGCTCGCTCATTCTCCCGACTTGTCAGTCTGCGATTATTTCGTGCGGGTTACTTAAATTTAATGGATCATAATTTCCCGGTAAATGGTTATCAAATAATTTTGTTTTTACGCAGTTATATGTCGAACTCTTATTGGCAGATTATATATTAATCCTTATCCACTGAAATTGATTGTAGTACATGTATAAAGAAACATAGTTTGTTATACTAAACGGTTCTGTTCATCGAGTTCTCAAAACTAATGGCAGGTGACCCTGCTGTTTTCTAGCGCCTAGTGTTTCTGCATCTCTCACGTTATAACGCGAGCACTGGAGGAACACTACTAACAATCTGCCTTCTGGTGACGAAAAAATGAACTTACTGGAACTCGATTCGCTTCCTTCAACAACAACAACAACAAAAATCTTTTTAATTCTTTAATTATAACGGGTCTGTTACTTAAAATCTTAAAAAGCTGAAAACTTAGATTATAAAAAAGTATACTTAGGGGGATGTCCTAGTGCTTAAAAATTAAATACCGCATTCTGCGTTGAAGCACTTTGGTTATTCTAACGAAACCTATTTTTCTGTATACAAAATAAAATCTGGGATGATTTATACGATTCGGATAAAGAAGTTCTTCGCAACGCGTAGTTTCTGAGACTCCATATTTCACATCTAACACCCCTACCTGCTTCCTCGAATTTACTCTCCCCACCAGTAGTGTGTTCCAAGAGGGATCCTATTATGATCAACATTAGATTAACACTCTAAATTGACGCTGCACTACAGTCACAAATTTGTTTGTTAAAAAAGGTCGAGATGATACGACACGGTACAACGATAAATTGCAGCATCAATGATTACGTCAAGAACGGCTCAGCCAATTCCAATTTAAACGTTTCAGTCGTCATGACGCTGAAAGTCTTTGGAAATGCAGCTGAAGAGTACGAAAGCACTTATCCCGAATTAACTCGGAAGTTTTTCTGGTCCAAATCCTTTATCCCGAGTTATCTCGTGTCTTTAGCAATTTTCAGTTTCTTCTTTCTCTTGAATGAAAGAAACCGTGTGTGGACATTATAGATGTATAAATTGCTAACAGATGCAATTACAAGCGTTGTACGACAGCGCCACTAGCGTTTGTTTAGGGAACTTCGTTTCCAGGTAATTCGTAACAGAAGTCACTTTCGTGGTGTGTAAAACTTTGAAAATGGAGTATTTCAATGACTCGGCCGAAGCAGTTAGTGGCCTTGAAATAGCAACTTTTATCAGGCCGCGACAGTGACAGTTATCAGGCAGCGATAGTTCTAATGCGAATTTTTCAGGCTCTGCTTCTGACGGTGGAGATGACCTACAAGCAGCGCGAATGGAGTCCGTTACAAACGTCTGATGTTTAGTTCCCTCCTCTCGCACGATATACATTTACGGGGAAAACCTGGTGTCAACTTCAATGTTGATGCATTAAACAACGAAGTACATAAGCAAAGGTTTCTCTGCGTTTCGAGTATACTCGGGATAAGGGTCAACATTTCAATTTGCAAGAACTACGAAGAGATATTTTGAACACTTGCTACTCTACATCCCAACATATATAATAAAATGAGTTTTTTTTTCTGTCAGTAATTTTGAAATTAATTTGGTCTTTAAGGGATTAACTTAAATTAGATATCATTTCATTGGGTTGTCTGATACTAGTAAACCAAACGACGTGGCTACATTAATTAAACACAGAAAAATCACGAATCACAAATATCCAAGTAAATGAACTTTATTATCTGTTATACCATAAACCTCATAACAGCCCATTTCTGTCTGCGCTAAAGCTAATGTTTTTTTGAACAGAAGCACGTGATTTTGAATTCATCCGCTAGGCAGGTCTGGCATAACCTTCATAGTCTATTATGAGGTCTATGCCAGAGCTACCTAGCGGTCTAGCGGATTAATTCAAAATCACGTGCTGCAAAAACCCATTAGTTTTAGCGCACACAGAAATGGGGAAGCGTGCTAAGTATATCTATTATGAGGTCTATGCTTATACATACTAAATTCATCCCATACGTTATTTGTATCCCTTATAAGAATCTTAGTATCGCCTGGCAACAGCAGTAATGTCTATCCGTATTTATAAATCTAGTCAGACCCATTCGTATAGAACTATACATTCATTCTTCAACTAACAATTTCATATTCCAAGAAAATTATCTCATTCTAGACATTCATAAACAACGGTAACAGTTCATATTTTTTGCAAGTCATATTATCTATTAAAATACCAAACCAAAATTTTAACTGTCTATTTAACAGCTTTGCCGCTTGTCTCTGACAAAAGCTTAAAATGCTTGCCTACAGCGGTTCCGTCAGAATATAACCGCATAACAAAATTGCGTTGTCTTGCACTGATTGCCCCAGTTCCGATCGAAACACATTTCTTTTTTAACATCTGTACACTTGTTTAGACTTTTGCGGCTTCGGTTCTAATAGAAAATTAAATGTATACAATAAGCTACACATACAGTTCTTCCGGGGCCGGCCTGGTATAGTTTTTATTCTCTTGTCATGTCAGCATCCTGGAATTTTGATTCTTTCCGTTATCATTTTTATTATTTGTACTATTTCCGCAGCTATATGCTTCTCCCTGTGTTACGTTCCTTATTCAGAAGTTTGAAGACGAAAAAACAAGAGAAAGAACATTCACATCATCACTTAACGAAATAATTAATGTACAAATCTGCAGAACACACTCCAACAAGTTAAAACACCAAAACATGTTTTTAATAACATAAATTGCTCGAAACAATGACAGGGGTCAGTCTTAACTTGCAGTGCTCTTCTGATCGCTGGTTTGTATCAAATTTGAGGTCTTGACAATTTGGTTCAATTATTATTGTTTTTTACAATGACATATTAAAACTATTCAATATATTCACGGGCTGCAAGTAGTACGTTAAATTGTTAACAGATGGCAGTAACGAGCACTATTAATTCATATGCTTTTAAGTTATTGAAAAATGCTTCACTAGCATTCATTTAAAAAAGTATATGATTGTCGCATGTAAAAGCCCACATTTTTTACATAAAAAATAGGTAATTCTTTTTAAATACAAGAGTTCTAAAGAGCATTATTAGAAGATATCTTCTGATTTAACCATGAAAAAAGAACTACTCTACATTAGTGTTGAAGCTAACAAAATATCTTAAAGAAGTATTAAAAGTAAAAATCAATTTTAAGTGAATACAACGAACTAAATGACATGTGAAGGCATACAGATACTGTATTCACCACTTATGCCGTACTATTTCTTTCGATCCATTTTTGCTATCTCTTGATAACAATACTAACAAAAATCAAATACCATCTGTATGTTAATGATAAGCAGTCGGCAGATTGATCACGTCATAACATGGCGGTACCCAATTAAGCGCAAGAGTGAGACTGTTTCGAAGCAAGGCTTTATTACTCTTGATAAATGCATCACAGAAAGAAAACAAAACGTTTTCCGTAGTCTACTTTAACAGACGAATTTTTTATTGCAATAAAAAAATACTACCGGAAATGTCCATTTTTCCTAAGAAATATTCATTTGTTTTCTCTGTATCTAACATCTATTTCTTCTTTATTTCCACCCTCCTCTTGCTGTTCTTTGATTGGTTACTAGATCGTTTGAAAATTTATTTTCCTTATTCCCCTCTTTTGTCGTCCGAACACCCATGTGAACTTTGTTCTGTTCCCTACGAGTTTCGGAATTAGCATATCTAGCCTGTCGTCACCCTATATAAACATCAAATTAGTAGCAATAATATTACAAAGAACAAAAACTGACATTTTTGTACGTTAATTTCGAATATATTGTCTTCGATAATCATTCTACAAATAGTTTCGCAGAAATTATGTTAGGAAAAATATATATAAAATAAAATAGAAAAAACATACAAAGTTAACAGGAAACCTGGCAACCAAGTCTATTCTTATGTGTCATAATCTCCTCCTGCAGTAAAGTGGTGGTGTAACATTACAGGTCTGCCTAGGTTGTCCAGTATGGAAAGACCAAGTCATCTCCCAGTCTCTTCAATAAGCAAAGGGGGAAGTCCCGGTTTTGCCACCTGCGTCATTAGGCTCTTTATGGCATGAGATGGAGGGAAGGAAAGACGAGATGAACATAATAGGGATCCAGGTGGGATGCTTTGGTCTTTTGCTAGATGATTCTTTCCCATCTTTTTGTTGTTTTTTTAGGAGAGAAAATACATTTTTTTGGAGAGGAATGAGAGAACAATTTCCCATCAGTGTTGACGTGCTCTTAAAACACTCGCAATCTCCGAAGAAATAGCTCAGTGGGTGGGGAAGGAATAACATAGCAACCAGCTGTTTCTCCCTAGTTTTATCCGCATTTTTTTTAGCAGTACCGAGGACAAGAGTGGGAAAAGAAAATAGAAAAGTTTTCCTTCGTTCGTCAAGGGGAAGAGAACGTAATGTTCAAAAGAAAATCAAAAGTTAAAAAAAAATATATGAGGAAAAATCAATCACGACATGCTATCCGCCTGTATTATGAACAACTTTCTTTTATCTTCTCTCGTCGTTCCATAAATATGATTCACGTCAAAACAATAGCTTTTTAAAAAAAAAAAAAAAAATCTGTTTCTTCTAATAGTTTCTTGTATATCTGTTTCTTTCTATTGAAACGACAAGAGGAAGTAAAATCAATCTGATTACTAGACAATACGGTATTTCCTCAGAACTACTTACAACAATCTGATGACGAATACAGGTTAAGGAGTGAGCCTAAAGAAAAATTAAAAGAATGGTAATTGTAACAAAATAAAACTACCGTACAGAAAAGAAAAGCAGAAAAGGTTATCCATATTAAGGATATGTACGTGGAAAACAGAAATAAAGGCTAGAGCATTAATAAATACATTTAGGAATAAGAATAAAGCTTTTTTTTTTTCTGTGGAGCGATGAACAACACGATTAATTAGGTGTTTGATAAGGAATACTATGTAGTAATAAGCGAAACTGACTATAAGAGAAAGTATTGAAACAAGACTTTCGAAATGTGGACCAACAGTAGGAGAATAGATAACACCAGCTGCTTACGAAATATATGTGATTATGAAGTATTAGAGAAAGTAGAGTAATAATGAAGGTAACATAGAATAGGGAAAAATTCGTTAAGACACTGTTTTTTACACTGAAAGCATTCAAGGATGCAATTGAAGTCCTGGTTGAAGGGAAACAGGAAAAGGAAGAAAACAGACGCAATTCATACAGATCATTTAAAGTAAAATAGTATGTTTAAGATAGGTAAGAACGAAAAGATTAAGGTTGTCTTGAAAGATTTATCTCCAGAATGGTAATTATTACGAAAGACGATAATGTTGATTCGACTACAGAACTTGTTCATAAACTGCGATGCATATTTTTAGAATATAATATATTTATGATTTTCCAAATAATACAAACAAATGACATACCTAGACATATTGATAAACACAGTAGTGACAATATTTTCATGAATCCAATCAAGTTTCATTTCATGGACTTCGAAATGATTTCTTGTTCACAATGCTTCTTGAAGAAACACAAACTTGGACTGTTCAGTCTTTCAAAATGGCAGAGAAGTTAACCAAAGAACTATCTGTGACTCATACCTGTGGTAGGTTTAGTGTGTTTCTTTACGAATGTCTTTTGAGTTTCATGATGAAGCTTACATGGATCAACTGAAATGTTGTTACTACAGTTTTTTTTTTAACAACATGTCCAACTAGTATCTCTTATTATTATTATTATTATTTTTAAATTGATTAGAAATTCTAGATGGTGATACGTGGTGTTTACATTATGGATACTTTAGACACAAATGAAGAATCTAGTGGAACACGATCCAAAGCCGTAAGTAGAAACAAACACTTTAGCTAAGAGAAAGCTATCCAGCTGTTTTCTAATAAAATGGAGAAAGGAACGTCATAATCAAAAACAGAAACATATTACGTTTTGGATTGTATGTATTTTAATGGAGTTTAGAAATTTCCCGATTGTCAACTACTTTCAACTTTAATTTTTGTGATTATCATTGTTCTTTCTCTGGACCCCTTAAATATAATTACCTGCTAAAGTCTTTTTCAACTTTACTGTGATACGAGATAGATGTCACGGGATTCGTTATGGGAACCACACACGAAACTCTTGTTTTAGTTGAAACTTGGCACGAACGGAAGAATTAGCTATTTCTTGTAAATTATCTTGATCGATGACTTACACAGAGACACACAACACTTCACGAAAAGATATGAATACTTATTGTAACGCAAAAGCCATAAGATATGCTAACCCAGTGAATCGTGTACACCTGACAAAATATCTGATGTGGGAAGGATTTGTTTTGCCAATTCCAGAAGTAAAAATGGACGAATAAGAAGAAATCTATCCTAATATGTAGTAGAAAGTAGAAATATTGTAACAAGAAGCTCACTACTATAACTGAAAAACAGTAAACTACGTCGCAACCTAGAAATAAAGTAAAGACCCTTCTAAACATGGTCGTAATTCCTGCCTATTTATTCCCCTTGCAGAAGATGTACAAAAGTATTCACCCTTTGTATTATACAGTCACCCACATATCATTATTGCAGATATTAGAGCTAAGAACTCTAGGTTATAGGTTACTCAAGCAGCAAGAATATATTACCCCTTCAGCTTCTGGCCTGTAATAAAAGATTGAATGCACCAATAGAAACTTAGCTTAGTATCCACATCTTTTTTTCGTCTGCTACATCATGTAACGAATTTCCCCATTTTTTTTTTTCAGAAAAGAAGAAAAAAAGAATACGAAGCAAATGCTACGTATACACGGAGATCAGGATCACATCTGTGCAAGTTCACACAGTAAAGTTTCTGATGGCGTCAGGGGAATTTTTCACATCCAACCAACTCTCCTACTACCTGTGAATCACACACCCTATCGCAATCCATTTTACGACCTGCCTCGCACTCCATTTAATCCATTGTGTTGATAGATTCTCAGAGAGGGAATATTCTCTCTATCTCTCTCTCTGTATGCGGATGGGTGGGAGAGGGTGCAGAGAGGGGTTGTCACTGCCTTTAAGAATGGATTGAAAGGGACTAAATCCACAATGTCACTTCCACTACTTTCTTCACAGTCTCCAAGAAAATGTTCCTTCTTCCTCTGCTTCTTCTTTGCTCTCTCTGTGTAAGTATGTGAGTGTGTTATATGATTGACTGACTGAAATGCTGTCTGTACCAGGGTAACTGTGAACCCCCACCCCACCCCCGCAAAAAGATCTAACTGTCGACATATTTCGACAGCGGTTCTTAACAATACACGAAATGCAAGAAAGAAAAAAATGAATCAAGAAAAGGAAATTAACCATGGTTGCCAGCTTTGCGTACACTTAAAGTACAGTATTAAGAATTTTTCTTAGTTTATTAAGGGAGAAATAAATAATGATTTTATTTACCCGAAGCGAAGATCCAACAATTATTCGTAACATAAACGATTTTGCAAAAGGCACGACCTACTGTTCTCTCTTATTAATTTGGCTGAACAAAAACTTACAGACCAAAAGCTACATAGCACATATATGCATGGATGTCCTTGTACGATGGATGTCCTTATTAACAAACTACGATGTACCCACGTCGATAGTTTGGTATTTCTCGGCATATGAGGTGCATGGTTCTACTAGTTCAACGCTGCATAACATGCTTCAAATTTCCCTTACCATTCATTCATTCCTGACTATAAAAATGTTATGATCAAGTCCGTCCGTGACCAAAATTACCAGTCCACGCTTCTGACCAGTGGGATTCGGACACCTATTTTGTTGGATATTAGCGGTGTACACAAACGCCTGCGTTTACCGTTCGTATCCCTACGTTTAGTCGAGTAACTCCAGGGTTGCCACTCATTTGCCAAGATCAAATTCCCTGACTTTTCCAGGTTTTCTAGGTCACTACTCAGAAATTTTCAGGTACCACATTTTGTATATATATCATAATTCCATGGAAAATAAAGATACATCAAAATATTTCAGTGTATTCTTTTCTTAAATTGCTTCATGGTTGGCACATTAGCCTCCAAGTAATTTCAAAAACGATCTAACATTAAATGCCTATTGTATCTAAATGAACTTCAAACAATAAGCTATCAAATTCCCTGACTTTTCAAGGTTTTCAGATATTTTAGTGAAATTCCCTGACTTTTCCAGGACTTTTTAGTGCTAAGCTGGATTCCCTGACTATTCGAGGTTTTCCAGGTGAGTGGGAACCCTGAATTCTTAATATTATTGAAGCTCCGGGAACACTATTAATTACTCAGGTTGTTCAAGGCACAGAGATAATACAGATTAGAGATGTCAACGCCTTGGTCAGACTTCAGTCGAGCCAAGCTGCTGCTCGAAGACTTGGGCCTAACTGGGCCGACAATTCAGAACCGTTTGAGCGTGAATTTAGTAGGTCCTCATACAAACTGGAGCGGCTGTTCAATACCTGCTAGAGTTGAGTCGAATCGGTGTTCACTCTCGAGTAAAGACTGCGCTCAGAGAAACTCGAGTCGAGTCCAGTCGGTGCTCAAAGAAACTCGAGTCAAGTTAAGTTGCCACTCAGTATCTGTTCGAGTCGAGCTGAGTCAATGTTCACAGGAACTCATGAAGGAACTCCGTTATAATAAGTCGAGTTCGAGAGGATTAACATCACTATACTAAGAACCAATATCAAGCAGTATTTGATTTCACCCTTCCGCTCAGTTCAATAAGATCCTAATATACTTTCAATGTACGGTCTATGGTTGCAATATTGATATTGGACATACATATTTAAAATCCATCTACCACCCATCGAAGAGCACACACATCAATTAAGCGACCTGTATGCAACAGAATAAAACATTTTGGTGCCAAGAAACCTTGTATTTTAAAAGCACGCTTCAAAGGCAGTAAAAATTCATATGCATAATATGAATGAATCCCCCCTTCCATTCCTGATCACGTAATCAAAACAATGATTAAATTTTCACCGAAATGAATCTTTGAATGATCAACGACAGAAATAAACAATTAAAAAAATGTTCATGAGACGAACATAGAGACATGTTATTGAATAATATGCTCTGAATGAGTACGAACATTACAACCGTACGGAGCGCAATTTAGTTTAACGTTGTTCCTCTTGTTATATTCTCTTGAGTGAAGAAAGCAATAGTCAAAAGAAACATTAGTGAATTCTTAGTAGTTATGCAAAACTATACTTAGGAAGTTTGTTGCTTAAAAATAGCAGAAGCTGAATATTTTCCAACGACATTTTAAAACTTCGAGAGCAAGTGAACGAGAAAGAAATAACGCCATGTTTATCACATGGTGAACAAATTAAATTTAACGAAAGTTGCCTCGTCCAGAAGAAGGTGTAACGACATTTACTTAATGGAAGCATTGTACCTTGCTCCCCAAGATAAGAGTGCTAATGCTAAACTGTATCTTTCTTACCTCTGTATTGCGTAATTTCTAATTTTCAAAACACACACTCAAAGCTTGTAAGTGAAATTTCTCTCTATGACGCTTTTACTTCTCTACATACACACACATAAAGACACTCTCGTATAAGGGTCTAGAATAGTGTAAGCTAAAAGCCATCTGCCCACTCTGAATAATCAAGCTCGAGGTATTAGCCCCGCTGCCTAGAAGGTTAACGGGCAATTTCGTCCCTTGCAACATAGCGCAAAAACACAACGCATTCACCTGATTAAGGCGTACAGTGACGACCTCTCCATTCCTCTTCCCCCTTTAGCAGTTGGCTAGAATGACTCCAAGCAAAATTAATTGCATCGTTTTGTATCTTCAAGCCTCAATTCTATAATGGGTTGGGTTGCCAACTCATCGCACTTTTGAGAATAGTGCATTTTTTTTTCAGTTGTTACCAGGAACGAAATGCAAAACAATATAGGATCATTTGCACATGTGTTATGTGAACTACTTTCAAGAGGGGCAACTTCCTCGAAATAAGGGAGGAGATATGGTAATGAAAATCACTGATTTTTTTCCTCCTAATGATGCTTTTATTCCACTATGCGTTACAGCTCTAGAATGGCTGTAATATTCCGAATAAGCCAAGCAATGATAAATGTCTCATTGTTTTACAATTAGTTCATCTCTTACTCTCTCACACACACAAACACATACACAGACACACACACCAATGTCAAAGAAACTGTGAACGAAGTACCATGATAAGGTTAAACTTTCATAAATGGCCATTTAAAAAACAACTCCAAAGATACTGTGTACAAATTTGTTTTCGTCTATCTAATTTGAAGCTTACAACATGGATTCCAATAGTTGTCTTTTCAGACTTAGTTCTCCGAAGAAGGCATCTCAGCAACATGTGCAACATATACGAGGTGTATCAATCAATCAGTCGTCAAAATCAATGCAACATGCTTCAAAACAATAAGGATTAGGTTAATCTAACTGTCCACGGTTTGTACTAGCAGGATCAAATGCTGTCTTCTGTTACAACTATACATTTCCCCGTTTTTGAACACTTCAAAGTAAAAAAAAAAAAAAAAAAATCGTCACATGACGACAGATCAGGTGAATAAGGTACTTTGAAAGCGTTCAAGTATTTCTTCAGATGTTTATTTTTTGACGTGTGTTTTTTTTTTATCGTTACTCAAATTAATTTTCTTGTTTAACTATTCTGTCACAATACCACGACTCAGATGGAGATCCTTAACAACGATTTCAGTTGTAAAAGGTTGATTCCGACAAGTATTCAAACGTTCGTACTCCTCTGCCCTCGAGCTGCTGTAAATACCACAAAAAGTTACAAAAGTGTTAAGATTCTCGCTGGATGCAAGTAAGCTGAGCAGTGGGAGCATTGAAGTTTTATCTGAAATAAACATCAATATTTTTGTCTTCTTTCCTCATCAGTGTCAGATAGAGGGCGCTGGAAGGATCTGTGGGAAATAAACGCTGTCTGTTTTTATATTTTGTTTCCAGTAAAATATAAAGGTGCTTGTGTCCCGCGGAAAGGAAAGCCAATCAGTCACTCTGTGATGTCATAAAACTTTGGTAAACTTTGTTTCATATGGGCAAGTCTAGTAACTGTTGACTTCGACTCGTCATGGACGTCAAGATTGTCCGTCATGTTCGAGCTAAAAGACACCTATGCTCCTGCCAAGACTCGAGCCCGGGACCTTCGAGTCGTTGGCCTAACACCAACCACGTATTTAGGGGGTGGGTCCGGACCCCCCCCCCAAAAAAAAAATAAACTCAGAGCTTTATGGGAAAATAGTATAACTTCAGGCGTAATTATATATATTTAATATAAATTTGATGCCCAGACACACCTTGGACCCTCCCCCCGGAAGCCCTTGGACCCCTCCCAAAACCAAATTCTGGATACGTGACTGCCTAGTGCCTAACACCTTAGACCGCACGGCTACCTGGTCGGCTCTGTGACGTCATATTTCCCTTTTTTTCGTTTCTCAGTAGACTGCGATCAGTGTTCCCAAGATTCCTGATTTCTTTAGAAGATATCCTAGCTTTCTAATAACGTCTTTAAAAATTAGAACTTTTACTGTTTTCTTTCTATTTTTCTCCTGTTTTCTACTTCTAATTGCATTTCAAGGAAAATTTAATCGCATACATTTTCTTGAGAAGACTTTGATCGTATAGTAATCGTTATTTATAATTAGGAATTTCCCGCAGTCTTGTTCTTGTTATTTTAAAACCAGCTTTACGCAAGAATAGTTCCCTATGACTACAACGAATGATAACTCGCAGGTTAACAGGGTGGAGTTTCAAATGTAAATTAACTAAAAAGTTATTTAGTATTGTGTGAATGTGTTCATGCCTTTTTATTTACTATAGGTGATAAAAGAACTATTTAAAATAGCTGCAAACATTGCCATGACCAGGTAAGCACATTAACCTCTCTTCTTCACTCTAGCAGCATAAAACGACTCCGACGTCATACGTCGACGAGTTGGAAATCGCTGGTTTAACAGCTCATGTACTGGCGAATTTCAGTGAAGAAGAACTGTTAAAGAATTTAAATTTAAGGGGATGTTTAAGGAAATAATATATTGAGTTCAGAGACAGACTATTTCCCTGTGACGTTACTATGTGGTTTAACCAACTTTTGAGTTTCGGTCACTGGTGCCCCTGTATGTACGTAAACTTGATAAATTACTTTAAGCATACGGATGCATATCTTTCCGAAGGTTAGGAGCAGTTAAATGATTCTTGCTGAATGTTCATAAAAACATTCGATAGAGTAACCGAAACGAAAGCAATGTTAAAAATAAGTCATAACAAGAACAACGATAAATAATAATAATAATAATCATTATTACCGCTGTTAGGGCAAGGCAGGCGGGGCTCTTGTCCCAGACCCCGCGCTTTGGATAATCCGCCGTAATATAGACAGAAAATAATGTTACTAATTGAAGAAACTAAAATTAAAAAAATAAACAATTTACTCCACCAAGCTCAAGAATGATCTAACGAACAACTAAAATGCGTTATAGATTAATTGAGAAGAAAGGACAGGATACAATATTGTTTTCAAAGTTTCTAAGTTAATTGTATTGCGAGTGTAGTAGATAAATATGAATGTACATGAAATGGTAAATTTTACACTTAAGAACGTAAATAGAAGGTGCTGAGAAATAACTACTTTTAAGTGTATTGCTAGGACGACGAACCAATACGTAGCAATGACTCCTAAATCTTCATCAATAAACACACATCACTTTACAAAGCAATTCAAGTAACATTTTTCTTAAAATCAACTTGTCTACTATTATAGGCGGCCCGGCGGAAGATATTTTCCAGAGGCCCCACACACATCCTAGGGGGCTGTTCAGATAATAATAGTCATACCGACGTATCTACATTTACAAGATAAACCAAGGGCACAATCGCTTATGCATTACCGTGTGACCGAATCCCCTTTTGGTTTTTTTTATTAATGCTAATTCTGCATGTAGGCTAGAGAGAGAGAGCGAGCGAGAGAGTCGACGAGAGCGTAAAATCTATTCACCAGCACGTGCATACGTCCTAGTTACAGAATGAATAGCTTGTAACGAAGCCCTTCGCCATACAAAGACTGTATGGTTGACTACATACATGAGCACAGGCGACTGGTTATCTTTTAGAATTCACAGACCATTCTTCAAAGCTTGTGCGTTGCAAATTTAAGGCTCATATTGTCAGTCTCTGTTAGTTGGGTTGAAACATAGAGACATTGTCACTTCACCATCTGAATGGAATCCCTCTCTATAACTTTTTTAAAAAGTGCCAGTAGGACGGAAGGAGGACAAAAAATGATCACTATGAACCATCTTTTGAATGGTTCCCGGATTTTTTTTTTTGGTAACCCTTTACCGTATCGGCCACTGACAGTCTAATGAGAAGAAAAGGAATAGTTGATTAATTAACCTTTTCCGGGTGGCCGAGATACACAGAAAGGAAGATCCCAGGCGGAATTTGAATCATACGGAAGAGAACAACTGCAAATTGGATTCGTTATCTGGCTAAGCATTGAACCTAGGTGAATGAGGTAGAATGAAGCGTTAGTGCGATGTACATTATTATTTCACCGCTGCTGGGTTAAACTATTAAAATTATTTCAATCAACTTCACGCTCAGATGTACAGTACGTGTGCGATTTCATCCCACACTTCATAAAGTCATCGATGATCTGGTCTACTCTGGTGGATTGGCTTGGCTTCCATGCTTATTTTCAAGAACAATACAACATAGCAGAATGACAACATTCCAGGTTACTTAATTTCAATTCATGGAGTTGTTCTTCGAATATTCTGGATTTTTATACCATTTTTACGGCTTCTGGTGACTAATCCCTTTCTGCTTCAAAGCTAATTCTGTAAATAAAATGTTATGGGAATTAAAAAGAGTTTGGTGTATCCATTTAATCAAATTGTTCAGGAGCGAGAAAAAACAGTAAAACTTGTAAACTATGACGTGACAAAAGGATTACGTCACATTCACCAAGTCAGGTAACAGAACATTATTTTTATTTTCCTGTTCTATCAATTTTAACGGAAACTGGAACATATTTCGTCGGGAGGCATGGTATTTTTGCTCGCTCGAACAGCTTCTACGGAGAAAAAAATAATGTTTTCATGTACCATGTATGTACAGTGCATAGTTTTCGTACAATCATGCATGCACTTACTTTGCTTCAATATTAAAACTGCTTGCATGTAACAAGATTGAGGGGGGGTCTGCTTTCAAAGCATCCTGCAGACAAGAATACAATAAATGTACGTTTATTTTTGCACTTAATGAAATTTTGTTCGAATGGTTCCCGTTCCTCTGTCCATTTCAGAGCGGGCTGAATTTTTAGGTGGGAGGGGGTTGTCCCTTCAAACAGTCTTCCTGCATATGTGTTCGTTTATTTTACGTCTAATAACTACCCGCAAATTCTCATGTAAGTAAGCGTACAATACTTTCCGAAGTTCTCTTGTGAGTTGATATGTCCTTGAGATTGCTCCCTTCCTACAAAATGGCTATTGCTTCCTCTTGTTCCCTATCCCTACTGCCTGAACACTTTGATAAGATGGTGGTGTCGGAAGTCGGAACAATGAGGTGTGTCATTCATTGATCGCATATTCCGCAAATCCAGACTTCTCTGTCTGGAGATACTTTACGAAGTCTGTAGAGAGATGAAACTCTCTAGACCACCACCGCACGCCTGAGTTCCTCAATGTGCGCACGCACAATAACGTGACCGGGCTTCTTACGTAACACGTGCACTGTAAAGCATCTTTTGCCAGGTCGCCTTCGTGGACAACTGGTCAAGACGTTGGCGTGTTGAGTGAAAGGTCCAGGCTTCGAATCTCGTCCAGGACAGCACTTTTTCTGCTTTTTTTCTTTCAAAATATATTTTTATATGTTCATATTTATTATTTAATAATTGCTACGATGCATATAAATAACTGATTGCTACTAAAAGTTCGCGAGGTGTGCAAGGGGGGCACGGTGCGTTCGAAGGGAGCTGGACGGCGATAGCCGCGGGGGGCGTGGGCAGCCCATGGTTAGCTGTGGGCATACGCAAAAGTGCTGTTAACATTCTATTCCCTGTAAATTTTGAGCTAACATTCTATTCCACCTGCTTCTAAGATCCTTGCGCATGCGCTGATTGAGGACTTCAGCTGTGCGGTGGTGGTCTACAGAATCACGTTGCAGAGAGCTTCAATAGTCCGTCCAATAAAGACTTTGCCACATTCACAAGGAATGTGGTAGCCCCCGGTGTTTTGAGGCCTAAAACCTGCTCCGCTCTCTCAAATCACTTCTACCGCGCCACCGTAGCTCAGTGGTAGAGGGTTGACGTAGCATTCGGGAGGTCGTGGGTTCGATCCCAGAGACCGATCGCTTGAGTTTTTTCCAGGGGTTTCCTCAGTCATACCAGGCATATGCCGGGATAGCACCTTCATCATAGGCCCTGGTGACACCTTCCCGAATCCTTTCCCCTCCCCTATCCCGGTCTGAGCCTTAGATGCCTAAAGGCCTTACATAAGAATTCAATTCAAATAACTTTTGTGTTTATTAACAATTTATTCATATTCCTACCATTACCAACAGACGTATTTCGAATAGCTACATTCTAATAACACCAGTAAAAGAATGTACGCGTAGCCACGGGTGATTCGGAGTCCACTATAATTCGCGAAGAAAATTCTTTTCTGTTGAATTGGCCTGAGCCAAATATGCCTGAAGGTCATAAACACAATTCAATTATTTCAACGGGACCAATGAACACAGAATTGAGGACCTCTATACAAAACACTAATTTAATGTTTTGTATAGTGTTGTGTTATACAAAACGGAAACGCTGACTGTACGAAAGACTGAGTAGAGAAAATTGGAAGCCTTCGATATGTGGACATGAAAGAACATTTAAAAAATTAGCAATACAGAAGAAACCTAATCAGAAAGTGATGAAGAGCGACATACGGCAATATTCAAGACAATGCAGAGAAACTGATTAGGATATTGGGCACCTAAAGGTTGTAGAAAGAAGGATGCCATTCACGACGTGATTGTGGGGAAACAATGAAGGAGAGGAAGATAATATTAGCTTCTTGACAGTATTAAGATAAAAATTACATGCTAAGACGGAAAGGAAAGAGCAAGACTGGAGTGAATGGAAAGAACAAAGCGCAAACTATTTTATAAACCATAAGAGATTTTATAAAAGAAAACAGATCGTTCATTGAATTAACAATAATTTATTTCTGTAAAATTTTAAAAGTATCATAATAAAGCATTTCTACAACAGTACACAACTTACAGTTCGCCCTTATTTCATTAAAAATCAGGATTGATGACTATCATTCGTGTCACATGTCACTGCTCAAGTTTCTCTTTATGTAAAAAAAAAAAAAAACTTTAAAAATCACAACGAGAGCCCCCCCCCCCCCCCCTTTGCACAATGGCACAGGGTTAAAAGATAATCTCTCACAATGTTGAATGGCAGGGCGAAACGGGGAAAAGATAAGGCATTTTTGGTTACAATTTTGATTTTGCGCTTCGGTGGGCATATTCCAATCAAGAAAGGAAATTACTTCCTTTGCAATTAGTTCTTTTTGGAGAGGGAGAAGAAAGCGCAGGACATCAAATAGGGTAGCAATGAATCTTGTCCCCTTCTCTTTAATATTCCACTGAATTTCTTCAGGTTCATTACTTGGTGAAATCGACCCCATAT
>JAGDQP010013065.1:0-48776 GCA_022664845.1 Lepisma saccharinum | reverse complement strand
AGTGCATTATTTAGGCCTAATCAAGACAATTAACAGAAAAACGGGAACATCCAGCTAAATGTAAATGTTTCGGGAACATCATTCTGATTTATTAACGGTATGAAATTAAAGCTTAATAAATGTTGTTTCTCTTTTATTCGAGACAAAATTGCGAATTTTGAGCTCCTGAAAAGTTATAATAAAAATTAAATGAAGAAAAATATGATTTTTTTTTTATATTTTTATGTTTATACGAGTTACCGTTATATTTACGTAAAATAAGAAAGAGCACTACATTTTAGTACAAGCTCAGATCTTTCAAATATAAAAAAAGAAAATTAAAATCGGACAATGGATAGAGGAGGTAGAGCCGTTTGAAAAAGTGGCCGAGGCCGCCATTTTGACTCCCTCCGCCACGAAATTTTCGTTGGCCCCCCTTCGGAAATCATTCACGGGGAGTCAAGGAAGAGGTGTGCAAACTGGGACCTTTTAATCATAAAATGCAGCGTTCACTAAAATTTTGGCTCCTAACCACCGGACTATTAATTCTGTTGTCAAATCATGGAGTCATTTATGGGGTAATATGAAAATAGTAATGACCTTATAACTGAAAATGTAATATATCCCAGAGAGAAAACGGTACTGCGCAGATCTATTGCGCAACAAAGTGACATCATTCGTAGGAGTGTGGAGCCTCTGAGTTGAACACATGTTGCCTTCATCATTTTACTTCTCAGTTATATCGTAGTGGACTTACAAGTGAGTGAAATGATCAAGATGGCTGGTGTGATAGAGGACTCTGAAGTAATAGTACTTGACGGAGACGAAGAAGGTTTTACTAATAGTTCATCATGTGAGCTAGCTTTAAATAACGCGAAGAGTTTGACGTTATAGTGCTGGATGAAGATAATAATGTTACCAGTGATATTTCATGTAAGATAATTTTGAGTGTTGCAGGAGAGGATTCGGAGATGGACGGCAAACTTGTCAATGAAAGTGTATGTGACTGTATATCGAGCAGTGCCTCAGTTAGTTGTATTTACGAAGCGCTGAAACTTTGGGAACATATTGACTACTTACTATGCCAAGCATGCCATTTCCACTGGCCAAATCCGTGAACCCATGTGCAATTGTGGGAACAACTATTTGGATGTGAAAACTCATGTGAGTCTTTTGTGTAAGTCACTCATTTTGAGAGAATTAATAAGGAAAAACATATTGTAACTACTGCTGGCTTCAAGTGCTTTTCCATCACTGTTAAAAATAAGTTAGAAATAGTACAATAACTAGAAATAGTTAGAAATAGTACAGTCCATTTGGCAAGAAGTGAGTTCCTTATCAAAAAAGAATTCTAATACACTACATTAATCGTCCTTGGCTCTACTTTGAGATGTGTTAATATCCTGTATTTAGGAATAAGTTTTCTCCAAAATTCAAGCAGTTATTGAACAGATATTCGCCAAAGCTTCACATGTATATGTGAGAGACAGACTTAGTAAGGGTGATCAGTGGGTGGTGAATTTCGAATGTGAACAAACTAAATACAAATCAACTGGTATGTGACAGTTATTTAATTTATTTTTGTAAGTGTAATGTGCCTTGAAGAATTATCCAAGTTAAAGTGTATTTATAGTAATATAATGTAAAAGTGACACGAAAGTGTGCAAGTGAACTACACAAGCTAATATAGAAGTGTTGACTGTTTTCAGAATTATATTACATTGCATTCAGACATTATCATAAATAAATATGAAATGACATTTATCTTAGTGAACTGTAAAAGTGTTGTATATATGTTTGCTTTATTCTTTTGCTTAGAATAACTACTAGGAAAAGCATTCAAGTTTTTCGTTTTACACTAAAGATGCGATTGATTTCTTATATACTTAGACATGCAGTATTAAATCTTTTAGTATGTGACAAACTCACTTACTCACTAGCCGAAATAGTTTCTTTGCTAACAAACAATTTTCACAGGTAAGACAATCTGAGACTGCCCAGTCGGCTCCATTCACATTTTCTATCAGGACAAGTTTTTTAAAAAGGAATAACGTTGATGTAACTTTAATGGTGACGTAATTAACACGAATATTAAGAATTTTGCTATACTTTTGGAAAATAACAAATCAAAAAATATTCAAGTTGTACCGATAAAAAGAAAAAACAAGTTCACGCTTTCTTGAATGAAACTTTGAAACCCTAAAAAACTTCATAAGAATAACGTATCAAAGACTGTCAGTTGCAACTATGAACACAACGGCATGCATTTAGAAATAAATCAGGGTTAAGTATTTGCTTTTTCCTTATACGAAATAACTCTGGAATTCATTGTAATATGAGTACTAATAACGAGTTGACATTACAGAAACATAATGGAATGATTGTTTTCCTCTCTATATTGCTATATTTACAAACGGAAAGATGGGGACAGCTATGATGTACGGGGAGAAGGGAGGATATCAACAGATGCAACAATCCTTCCTATTAGGTAACAATTAAAACGTCTGGTCAGAGACACCACTTTTACCCCCAAACTCTTAGGAGACAAACTTCCGGCGCGCGGACACTCTCCGTCTCCATGGTGGGTCAAAGGGGTTAAGTTGCAGTCTGCGTGAAAGAGCAGGCCAAAGGTGACTTTTCTAATAACATAACAATGCTTCAAAGGTGACTTTTTTAATTGAGGTGGAACTTTCAGAAACATAAATATAAAGGCTACAAATAAGGACTTCTGAGGAGATTTTGATGTCATCTACTGCATTTTGATTAATTACGGGATTTATTGATTGGAGGGAAAGGGGAGAAGGAGACAGATGGCCTCTTTTTTCTTTAAACTTGAGAAGGAAAGATGAAGAGGTGAAGAATTGTCCAGATGTTAACTTTATTCTCTCTGCAAACGGTCTATACACAGCCATCGTAATTCAAACAGTGGAGTTGTGGTTTTTGTGTAACACATTGGAAAGACGTGCAGATTCGAGTCCCACTGCGGGCTCTTAATTTCCTCCAATTCTTATCGAATTCATTCTAATTCAAAGCTATAATAAACAATATACGGGCTATATTTGAGTCCAACTGCAGTCTATCCTGACAATGGAATAAAAATGGTCTGTTATTTGAGGTTTTACTGTATACAGTCTAGGCCAATTATAGGATTATAACAGAACTATTATAAAAAGGAACCAAATGTGCACCGTTTTTTTGGGAACACACTTTATAAAGTCCTGAGGATTACAGGATTGATACTACTGCCCTTTCTAAATTTTCTTGCCATCTCTGGTACTTGAAGGAGGAGCATGGAGGCTAAGTTTGGCGTTTTTTAACGATGAAGTTAGCATAGCGGAAACACAAGTAATGTTGAAAGAATATAAATTGTTAGGGGAAACCGTGAAACATCCAAGAGCATGACGTGTGTGGTGATTCGATCGAAATTCTTGTGAAAAGAAGAGAAAGTAGTGATTTTGTTACAACAAACACATCACTCTTCCTTGACATATTTAAAATACCCAAAGAGTTTCTGGAGTGTGATCCGATATCGTGGTAAAATAACAATGAATATCTTCAAGGAAAGAAAGTAGTTAAATTCCTCCACGTAAAAAACGATGCAGCAGAAAGGGGAGTGAAACTAATAGAAAATAAAGTTTCTTTTGCAGATAATAAAGACCCACAGACAATCTTTTCCTAGATGGGACAAAAGTAAACTATGTAGAAAACAAGATTGAAATCTTACCATAAAGCTACTATATAAGGCATATTTCAATTTCTTCCAAGTTATCTTATAATTTTACTTCCTTTCTTAGAATATGAATCATCTTGATAGAAACATATTTATAGTCCGTAGCAGAACAAAGATTTAACTTTCTCTAGCAGTTTGTTTCAGGGAAGTGATATTAGTGAAAGGCTTCCAAAATTTTTGCAAATCCGTTGTCCGTAACTACAGTAGACTTAAAATAACAGCATTACATTAGAATTTTTAGTTTTTCACACGCAATAACTCTCACATATTTGTGGCAAAAAGGTACCCCAAAACGATATTTCAAATGACCCTCTTCCTATTTGAAAATTTTGACCTGAATTCAAGATTGCGGGCTTCAAGATGGCCGCCATGATGGTGCTGCTCAAAATGAAGTGAGTCTCTACATCCAATACCTTTATCTGTGGGTCTTTATCTTCCAATTCTCTTTAACCGTTTCTAAATTGCAATTGTGTATTCGATATTTTTGCCATATACTGTATATTGTAAACGCATTCTAAACTTCAGGTCGCTTGAGGCACCATTTAATATTACTCAAGGGAGCTAATTTTCCTCCTAGTTTAATTTTGGTGTGATATGGGACCATTTTAGAGGGTACGTCCAAAGAAATTCCATAATCGAAAATTAAGGACCACCCTTCTTTATATATATATATATATATATATATGAGCTCCTGCGTAGCCTAGTCGGTAGCGCGCTCGACTTCAGAGAGAGCGGTCCCGGGTTCGATTCCCGGTGGGGGCTCAAAAATTTCGGTGTTGACCCAGCATCGTGAGGACAATTGGGGAGCTGCTGTGAATAAAATACAGTGGCGATCACAGTGAGAGCTTCGGCTCTCCTCTCCCAACCCGTCTGGTCAGCGTGGGAGCAGTAGACCAACTCCTTCCTTCGGGGAGAGGCCTCATCCACTAGTGGATTGAATATGGCTGTGATTTATTATATATATATATATATATATGTGTGTGTGTGTGTGTTTATGTATATACGGTAAAGTCACCAAATAAGAGGTAGGGTCTTATTAGAGATACCTCATGCGACGTTGTGTGGCATGAAAAACGGAGAATTACTGCATATGGTCTCGTGACATTTTGTTGTTTGTAGCGAGCCAGTGCGCGATTAATTAGCTTGTGGAGAGTACATTTTGTTATTTGTGCCGCCTCCAGTTTTCATATTGGTTGTAATTAATCGGGAAATAAACTGGAAATTAAAGTTTAATTAAACAGATTGTTTCCTCCGTGGTAAAGATCATAACATATAGAATATTTTTGTCTTAAATTTGAATACCATATGACTTTTCTTTCAGCTGAGAGAAGGTGGTTTTTTAACAATCCGGTGAATATTAGGAGTGAAAAAGATGATCCAATTAGGTTGTCAGTGTTTCCAACCTGGTATATCGTTTAATTTTTCAAACAACCGTATACCCGCGTATACCATCCATTACACCCCTGGTTCTTTGTACCATGAAAATTATTATGAATTAAAAAGGACAGTATTAGCTGTTTGTACGTTACACAGCAATTAAAGTATAGAAAACACAGATATGAGTTGAACTTGTCTAGAGGCTATATATTTACAGGGAACAGACATATTGGAAGCGAGAGAACTGTGCCTCACTTGTTCTACAGCTTTCCAAGCGAAATACATGCAATTAACAATTATATTGTTAATTTCATGTAACTTATAAATATTTTGTCCTAATTTTTCGGCTTTCTTCTTCTATAACTTGAGTAAGATAGGCACAAAGGTTACTGATGTGGAAACTGTATTCCATATGCTTTCCAACGACGCATTATTTATGACCCTATGATCTAATTAGGGCCTTGAAGTGTAGGTGATGTTCTGCGAACATCATAATTTCACTGCTGATGTTAAAAGATTAAAATTGAAAGGCATATACAAGCTTTTAACACATATACTGTGTAACGGGTGGGGCTATGCAATTCAGCCTTATGTTGTAAAATGCCACTTATTTTGTTAACACCCTGTAGAGTATGAAACTACTGATACCAAGTGACTTCTCAGGGCCTCTGTGGGATATGCTCGACTTGTCACAGCTGATTAATCTTATTCTCATATAATAGAGCCAAAGCCTCCCCAGTAGCACACAAACGTTCAAAATACGTGGATTAGACGTTAGTACCGAAACGTTAACGTTGTAAATGTACCTGTTCAAAGGTTTATTCGACGTTGAATAATGGTTGAGAAGAAACGATGAAGAAATGTGTTTAGTTGGCCAAAACGGAGCATGAATGCTGTTTATTGGTTTACACACATTTAGTTTCATTTTATCCGTTGCTTTTATCGCGGTACACAGTGCAAATTTTCCAACAGTAAATAATCCGAGCGGCTTCTGTGGGGATCGAACAAAGGAACGTTCCGCACTTCTCGTTGGTAGCTCGTCGTGTTGACCACTTATCCAAGAATGCACCTGGAGAGGCCACTACTCTGTTACTGTATAATTGAAATAAAATCTGTTATACCAAAGTTGAAAATAACATATTGAATACACGTTGTATTAACATCTTATCAATGCAATGACGTCTTTGTTGAAATATGATTTTAAAATAAATGTATGTTTTTCAACCAATAACGGTTAATCAACGAAATCAACTTAAATTCAATTTGAAAACATGTATGTGTGCTACTGGGGCTTATGCTTATGGTGCTCTAATACAAATTAATGCCCTCGGAAATCAAAGGTCCAAAAGTCTTATAGCTTTTCCTAGTGTTACTTACTTCATAAATGAAAAATAAAATTAATATGTAACCAATAACGTCTTTATTAAGGAACTGCCTCAGGAATCAAAGGGTTGAATGTATTAATGTGAGTATTCCAGACGATCTGAAGATTTACAGAGAATACAAGTATTTATATAGCTGTTTACAATATTTTACATGGGTATGTTTACACGGGGCGATGACAAGGTGTAAGGATGACAAATTATACCACATTTCGTGGGTAAACACCTGTCGCCAGCAAACCGAAATAAAAGTGGTATAACCTGTTGGTTGTAGCCCGTCAAGTTATACCTCTTCAGGAATGTGGGTCAACTTGTCATCGTGATAAATTGTCGCCAACGAACGAAAATAAAAGTGATACAACTTGACGCCAGGGAGCCAAGCACTGCGGCACAACTTGTCGTCATGACACCTCGTCGCGGTCCCGTTTAAACTTTTGGACATACTTCAGTTAATATTAAACTAATCAAAAAACAAATACATACATTTCCGTCTCGATCGAGACTGAGTTGTATGAAAGTTGGTATCCAAAAGCTTTATATATTGCGAAACATTCTGCTTAAAATTTATATATTGTTCTACAAACACATTAATAACTTAGTAACAATAAAATATATTGACTACCAACTTGCAGTGTTTATAGAATACATGTGAAGGTATCTTTACAAGTAACTATGATCATGTACATGGCCACTGCGCATGAACATAATCCGTTACAACTCTAGGTACTATATCTACACATATTGATAGTTTTTGTTTAGTTTGGTATTTTATTATTTATGGCGAGTAGGAGAAAGTTACTGAAACACTTTGAGTGTAATTCCGTTTTTATTTTCCAGCAATCCTACTCCAAAGAAGACTGATCTTTTGCCCATCAAATGGGAAGAAGCAACAAAGGAAAACCTGAAGTACTTGGAAATTGGACAACAACTCATATCGAAGGATAATTATTATAAACCCGGAGTGGAATTTTGGACAACTATTCGCGGTTATTTAACAAAGAGTTTTTCTAAAGATGAACTTTGATTATATTTTGTACGCAGTGATAATAAAATTAAATGCTCAAATTGTTATTTGTTTGCACTGTATGTAGAAGGAAAATAAAGATATGCTGAGAGAAATTTTACAAACGTATTTGTCATTCTGCTCGATTGGCCTACTAAGTTTGATTTTTTGCGCATTCTTCAGGTTTTTAGTGTGAAGAATCAGAAAAATTGAGTGCCAAATTTTCCACTTTCGTCCTCAAGTACCTTTTAGTTATGGTGGACACGGATTTCATTCGGCCTGTACAGACTAATGTAAGTACTTTTAAGGAAATTATTCCTTTCTTTAATCCCCCAAATACATGCATGAAACGTCCAAACAGACTTTCATAATTGTTCTGAAAGTCTTACAACCCGTGTATTTCACAGTGTGAGGTGAGACATGGAGCCCGAACCTTTCATTCACATCAGTTCTAGATTACCTGTTCTTTTAAAAATGTCTCCGCATATTAGATGTGTTGTCCCTATGACTCGTGGAGTGGTGCCGACCGCTTTAGTAGTGTGGTCTGAGGCCTACATCTCCAATGTTCTGGGTTGGAATCCCGGCTCGGCATGGTTGTTTGTGGATTTTAGAAATTTAACAGCTAATTGAATAGTTACGGGCGGAAGTCTTTAGTTCCTGAAATGTCAAAAGTACAAAGTTTACCGAAAATTTTATTGTGTAGTATATTAACATCGGCAAAATATCCCGTTTGTTTATACAGGTTTTCCATTTGTGTGGTTGTTAGTTTGCCGTATTGCTTACTATTTAGAAGCTAAGCCCTTATCTGATTTGTGTATGGGTTTTTATGAACCATGTGCACATTATATATTACATCTCGCACTAACTTTTAGATTACTCTATAGAGGAATATGTACCATACCACTTCTATCTGATTGTAGATGGATGTGAACATTATATGTACACCTTTCGCCTAGTGGCTTTCAATGAGTTCATTTATGGATTTCTCCAAGAGTTTATCAATTCCAAGGATTTCCGTTACAGATCTATTTTGGTCCCTTGATTTGCTTTTCGTGTTTATTTCTTTATTCCAATTATCTCTCTGTATTTGAATGTTTCTATTTAGGGATTCCCTCCCGCTCAAGTCACAGTACTGATGCTTGACCTCTGATACACTAGTCACCGTCAAGTTGCAGCTTTCCATTCTCCTGGGTAGTGAGGTTTCTAGTCCCGTTATTTCAGATTTCTTTGATGGTGTTGAACTCCTCTGAACTCTATAACACCATTTTTCAATTTACTTACCCGGTGGTTTTCATTTCCCATTTTCTTCCACAGCTTTTTATCTATTGATTTTGCTCCTATTTTGGTCCCCTAAACGGCTGATTTCAAATTTGTCGATTTACTTTTGTTTATGTGTTTGGCAGGTTTTTAATTTAATTTCTGTGTCTTAGATTTCTTGTTGTTGAAAACTTGTATGTCAGTCAATCGTTTTGGGTGAAATCTACTTGTGCAAGTTGTTTCAAATTGTTTGGTCTTATAGGCGATCAGCGGTAGGTCTTTTAGCACCTTCACCCACCAGTTTTCTCGGTTATACTCCCTCTTGATTCCTTTCCAGAATTTCTGGATTAGTTTCTTCAGTTTCTACTTACAGTTGGGGTAGTGATTTTGTGGGGAAATGGTTATGTTTTTACATTTTGTTCCCCTCTTGGCCCCTATTGGTTTCGAAAGTTCTTTTATTACTTATTTTTCCTCTTACAGCATCTAGCAAAGAAACACTTTTCTTAATTCTTTTAAACTTTTCCCGAGTCTCGGTTCATTATTTATAATTCATTTCAGACCAAATGCTTAACCCTTAACCAGTAAGTCGTTAAGCAATTGGTGTGCCGAGTCTGCGTGTAAAAAAATCATGTTGTGAAGTAAGCTTATAATATACGTCCGTTTGCTCTCTTCATTAGCTTCTAAGACGTTAATCTTGTTTCGGCTCGACATTTAAGTCCTCCTGCATTATTGTTTAAGCTCTTTATATAAGATTTAATTTTTCATCGTCCCAGGAAATATTTCTACGACGCCATCTAAGAACCTAGAGTCAAGCATAGGTTTCACAGTCCATTATCAGTCAATGTTAATTAGCATGTACCTGTATGTTGGCATACGATACAGAAACAGATGCTCCAGTAGCCGTGCCTTTGTTTTGAAGGAATTTCCTGTTGCCAAAGCTAAAGTCGTTCTTATACATCAAAATCTCCAAACCCTTCTTTAATCGTGTTGGAGACGGTGGTTCCAATGTTTCCTCACTGCAGACTTTTTAGCCATTCGTATCTAAAATTATAGCATACTGAAACTGGTTCTATGCTTATTTGGCCCTTCTACTTCCTATGCTTGTGTACAAGTTTTTATGTCTGTAGTATATAACATGTCCTTATGATTCATTCTTTTAACGCTTCTGATTTTCTGCAGAAAGTTTGAAGTGTCTTCTAGACGTTGTGGCAGGGGTATGTAAAATTTTTATAACAAAATGTGTTGAGTATTCATCCAAATATTTCGTTGGGCTGTTACTTGAGGGGACTCTTGGTCTTTCCGGCGCTACTTCATTTATTTCCCTTATTTACTTGTTGCAGTTATCTATGTTTCCAGCCGGTCGTCTAGGGTATCCCTCTTGAGGAGTCTGGGTGGTGGTGTTTGCTTGTTCCTCTGGGATGTCCTCTGCCTTTCGGAAACACGGTTCTCGTTTTGTTGAGTCTTCTTGGTTCCTTGTAGGACTTCTTCAGTAAATCCATCGTGATAATGTTGACATTCTTTGTGTTAATCAAACTGAAATGGGACTTTCTCTCCTTCAAGGCAGATTCCCACTCTTCTACCAGCTTCGGTATTAACTGTTCATATTGGTTGGTAAGCTCGTTGCTATTTAGTTTTGTCCTCTGTTGAATAGTTGTGATGTTCTCTTGGAAATTTGTCTGTGCTTAGGTGAACTTGACTTAATTCTAGCCTTGTCTCTGAAGTCTTATACAGAGTATATAGTCTCCTATTCTCTCCTGATCTCGAACTCCTAGTGCTGGGCAGGATGATATTTGTATAGCAACTTGGGCAGTGTTATTCCTCCTTCTTCCCTCTCAACTTATAGTTTGGTCTCGAGGGATACGCCTTTTTGCTGTTGGTTTGCTGGGACTTCCGTGTGAGATCAACTTCTCTTCTATACTTCCGCCTTAACTGTATCCTTGTTGCGCAACTTGCATGTCCTGAATGTAGTTCCGGGTGGCAAATTTCGGATTTGTGTGGTACTGTCCGACCGTGGCTGGAACCTATTTGAAGAACCAATAAGATGAAATTTTACAATAACGTAAAATGCTAAACTGGTTTCGGGAGTCGAGACATAAGTAAACAGCTAAGATGTAGGAAATAAATGGCTTGGTGAACTGCAAGAAATACATATATATTACATAAAAAAATTGCGACAGCCAACGCTGTGCAGCCAGGCAACTCAAATGGCACCCTGTTATCCCATAATCGTGTCTGGTAAACAGACCCCTCTTTCTCCTTCCCTCGTCTCGCCCATACTAAAATCAGCAAACATCATGATCATTTTTTTTTCCAAATAGACATGTATTAGTATCGATAAAATGAAAGAATAAAAGGGAGACGAAACAATATATATACATAAGTTGATGGAGGGAAAAATTTCAACACACACAATTAAAAATTGAAACCGATGGATGTCTTTAGGCAGAGGCAGAGAAATGAGAGAGAGAGAGAGAGAAGGGGAGAGAGAATAATAATAAGAAGTACAGATAAATATATGGAATTTAAACGTAGTAAAAAAATCTAACATTATAAACTGCAGTGCTCACAAATCTAACAGCAAGATAGAAGTGACTTTTGGATTATATATTTTTTAGGGCTATTCGAATATATAAAGGGTGCTTGAAAATTCATTTAATCACTTTCAAAATTGCGACCAAAGTTGATGGTCAGATTAAATACTCATCATTTCCAGTGGAACTCCAGAGGTTTGAGACACATCTAGGATAATGTCTAAAGTGTAACACACATGCTTTGTTTGCGCGTAGTTCGGTTGAAAATTCGGTGGGTCTCTTTGAACGTACTGGTTCGCAATACATTGTAATCAGGGATTCAGTTTGTGGATTGTAAACTCAAAATTGGGAGGGTGCAGGTAGTTTTGCAATGTTTCTGTCTTCTTTTGACAGTGAAAAAGTTAAAGTTGGGGATGCTCACGAGGATTTGGGGCTGACACCCCCACAGGGGCCGTGACCTGGCGGAATCACTGATTGTAACAAACCCAGTAGATACCGTACTTCCATTCCAGACTACTAATTCTTTTGAATAGCGAAAAAAGGGGGCCATTTTCTATTCATAGTTTAAAATGTGTCTGTTCCGAACGTTCCACTCTACATACCACCTATTGAGAATATAACGTTTTAATAATTACAACACTAATGAACTAGTGTATATAACAATTCACACAGATGGAATAAACACGACAGAGCTGAAACGGGTCACCGGTTGTCAGAGGATCTTGATAAGATTGTGGACTGTGTCATCAGGTTTCAGATTCCAACGCATACTGACGCGGTGATTCCATGTAGAGCAGATAACCGGGAGGATGAAGGAGATATTTTAATTATTTCATTGCGTTTGAACAGTGGTTCTGTCAGGGGTGACCAGGATCAGAGATGTTACCCCAAGAACACGAAAAATGCGACGCCGAAATTCCCAGTTATACAGATTATCCAGACGGGGTCAATCGGGTTACCGGGTCACTTATGTATGGGTCATCGAAATGGCCCGAATTTGGGTGTGGAACACGTACAAAAAGAGAGTGTGTGTAAAGTAAGAAAAAAATAAATAGATAGAAGAAGAAGAGAAAGAAGCAGCGAAGACACGATAACAATACATCAAGAAAGAGAAGAAGAAAGAAAAACCTGAAACCTCCATTGTCATTATGCTAAACAACACATATACTGTTTACTCGGATTCTGACCAATGATTCTGTAAATTCTCCACATCCCAGAGATAAATCTCTGTTTGAATATTTCAGTGTATGCGAAAAAGAAACTGGCTGGTCGGGAATCGAACACAGATTTTCAAATTAGAAGTCCAGCACGACAGCGATACACCACAGCTGCCTCTATACAAAACGTGCTTAACAAATACTATAATGTTTCTGTCTAAGAATAATAACATGAGAAATAGATATTTCAGGTCAATGACGTGTTCTTGACTGTCCTTGTAACCCCCTGAGACTGGATTTGAACTTTTCCAAGCAACATTCGTAAATCGTCTTTCTCTCTATAGTAACTAAGGTATTTGATTCCACTGTCTGATGAATTATCCGCTTTTTATGAGAAGTTATGATTAGGTTCTTTACTACCGCTTTGTAAAAAAACTTGGGTTTGAATAGGGTTTGAACCTATGTTGGTTTGCTGTATTACTTCAAAATCCAGCACTTTTCCTCTACTCCATCTGGCCAACTAAGGTTAGAACCCATGAATTAATAAGTTCATCTTTGGAAAGAGTCAACTTCGTCCTGTAAGTTGTTTAAACCAAAGTAGATTCTAAAATTTCTTTATTCAATGACTTATAAATAAATTAGTGCCCACTAATATCCGAAATAACAAAAATTCAGTAAAAAGGCAAGAAACAATAACAGCTTATGCAGTTTATTTGCGCCGTGGAAGTTCAAAATCACGCTTATAGGAATTATTGTTATCATTATTGTTGCAGTTAAAGGTCCGATAACTGACAGTTTTATATTTCCTGTAGAACAGCATTGAATATTATAGTAGTAAACTCTGTCAATAGTGTACTATATGAAAAAGAACACTGACAGCCTGACAATGTTTTCTTTTAAATTAAAAACACCTCTATAGTGGACGTCTGCAAAATTTTCGGCATAAAACAGCTTTTCAGATCTGAGTAAGTTTCCTATCACGGAGACAAATGACGTTATTTCCAATACCCCTCCTATATAATTATTGAACATAATCAGTAACAGTATTGTTAGAAAGGGCCTAAATGAACTCATGAGCCCCGAAACATGGCACAAGTTCTGGCAAAGTGGGCTATTTGTTACGAATCACTTGACCTAGCTCCCATCTAAAGAGACCCCACATGGAAACAATATGGAGTAGAAAGTTAACAGCACTTGTGCATAAACAGCACGTTTGTGTATACATGTCCTTAACCGGGTGATTCACCACACCTACGGCTTACGCCATTCAGCTCAATTCGGACGCACCCGATTCGCTTCGCTCGGTGTGCATACTGCCCTGGTGGGTTGATATACATCCTTCTTTTAGTAGTTAAACTCCACGTTAGTATGGTAACTTTTTTGTTCAATAACTTTACTGTACATAATCTACGAAAAATGCAAGAAAGTAATTATTAATAATAAATTTGAAGTTAGAAAAATACGTTTTGAATGAAAAAAATTACAAAATTTTTGCTCCACCTTGATTCGAACTCGGGACTTCAGAGTTAGTTTCTCCATGCGATAACCACAAGACCAAACTGCCAGTTGCCGAACAAACGATTGACGGTGTTACTTATAGTTCGAGCTCTGCGCCTGCTCGAGAGTGAGCTACACCCTCTTTCCATGTTGGCTCTCTTTAGACGGAAGCCAGGTCAATTAGTTCGTTAAAAATCTGCAAAGTGGGATCCGAAGAACTGTGTTCAATAAACCCCACGTACTTGAACCTATGATGGGACTTTTGTTAACTGTCCAGTATTTGTTTATTAAAGTCCTATACCTGTAGTATGGTGACCTAGTATATGTAGGTATAATCTCAAATAGCAAATATTATTTTGGTATTATACAGAAAACTTAAAGTGCACGACAATTGATGTTTTACTTTTTGACTCCCAGTAAAAGATTCTACCTTCACTGTTAACTTGTCACATCGACGAAAAATGATATCATTATGTTTGTTTCCTTGTCACGCCACCACATCTATTTTACACAGCGCCAATCTCGCGAATCATTCTTTAGAGATAAAGCTCGTGTCCCATTTTCTCTTCCGTTTCCAGAATAAAGCACAGTGTGTGCATGATTGAAATTGAATTTAATTTGAATTTTGAACTTAGTTTTAAGGTTTTTTAGTCAACTTTAGCTCAGGTCGGATGAATGATGATGGGATTAATTGGTGGAATGAAGAACGTGGGAGAAAACGGGAGAACCCCGAGACAACGCACGCACACGCATGGGAAGATTTATGGAGGATATTTCCCCTCAATCATTTCTGAGTGACTTTAAATGTTTTATTCTAAACGATAGCTTTGCAATTGCCATTATAAATCCCACTTGTTGAAAACACTGGAATCGAATTTTCCAACTATGAAAAATATTGCAATGCACGTGCACACGTGTAATGCACATGCATACTTGCAACTACTTGTACTCAGATTCTGTGATAGATATGTTTTGTTTGTATATTCCAGAATACTTCTCATACAAAGCAGACATGGTAATGAAAGATAATATAGAGAAAAGACAATCCTATTCGATAATAATAAAACAGAAATATACTCAGTACGTAAAAATTAACGGGTAACTGAAAAAAAAACACTTTCCCTATATTTACCATGGTGTTCTACGCAGAAGGTTATGAGTTCGAATCCCCAAATTTCTCTTTACTTTCTTTTTAAAGCAAATATTACTTGAACACATTTAGAAAATCGCCTTTGTTCTTCACCCATAGCTAACCACCAATAGCTATTTGCAATTGCAGTGAAATTTATTTTTTGTTTGTAAGTTAACAGCTTTAAACTCGATGATGTTATTCATAATGTTTCGAAGTTTTTAGAAAAATTCAAATTGGTCTTAGTGACTTCAATATTACGGTCAATCATGTATTGTTTTCTTTATTTATGAAACATCAATTTAAAGCAGCAGAAAAACACAACGATAATACACAGTAACCCAATCTAACTCGTAAGTTGAATAAAATGCAAACACATTTTACAACGAGGAGCAGAAACACACAAATCGTTCTTTGTCTTGAGTCTCCCAAACCAATTTTGACAATTTGTTACTAGATGGCTTTGTCTTTAGCATAGATTTGTACTCGTCCGAGGTACAAAAGCAATCTAGGTTCGAATATCTTGAATGGAGAGTAGCTTAGTTCGAAGTATCATTTTTGTATTTCATTTCTATGTCATTCGTTTTCACGTTATAATGTTGAATGATTTTGTATTTTCATTTCATTTTGTGTATTTTAGTTTCGTTTCCTGTTGTTAGAGGTAAAAATCAGCATTTTGCTTGCCTACGAATTGGCAATATATTAAACAGGAAGCTCTCACATGTGCAACATATTTCTCGACTTTTCAACAAATCTTGCGTATTAATCCTGTGAATCAATTGAGGGACTACCTGTTAGGAGCCGGAAGCGGACATTTCAGGCGGGATTAGGAATAAACTACGAAATTACTTAACTAAGAAGATAGTCTTAAACACAATGTGCACATCATTCATAATAGAACATATTTTATTAGAGATGGACGACGCCAAAGCAAGGTAGTAAGAAATATTTATTTCGGAAATGCGAACATGAAGGAAAGATATCATGTAACGACAAATTAACAGGAAATACTTATAGAATACTTTATTTATGAAATATTGATATATTTATTCTTAATTTCGACAAAAATTGTTTAAAAGAAAATACACGTTTATAGTTTTAGGTCCCCTAAACCTTTACTTAAAAACGTGGATTATAGAATTCAAATTTTATTTAAGACCTTCAGGCAACATGTAATACATAAGAAGAGCATTACAAATACAGCGCTTGCCTGAGAAATTTGACTAGAATTCTGATTAAGCCTTAGCATACAAATGTTACCTTTCTCAAATACGAACGTTACTTAAAGCTAAAAAAATGTAAAAGAATTTTGCAAGTGTTAGAGCTAAATACATTTGTAACAGTAATATTTGCAATGTAGCTTCCTAATAACAATCCAGAAAATCAGTTAGAAACTGATATTAAATTTCAGCAAGACATCTTTTATATAACTTGGGCGACGGGAAACAAATTACACTTAAACGAAGAGACAAAACTCCTTATGCCCTGTATTTACCCTTTGTGTCTGTTCCATGTATATAGAAGTCACATTCTTGAATAACATAGTTATAAATGAATTCATGAAAGTCGAGTATTTTATTAACATTGCGTACTAAACACACAAGTTTATATAATTGGTTTGGACTTAGGGATTCCGCCTTAATTTTCAGTTTGGGTGGAGGTGTAAAGTAAAAATTGGGAGAGTGTTAGTGGAGATTTCCACGGTTTCTACCAATTTTTGGCCAAGAATTTGGGAGGTGACACTCCCACAGCAAGAGAAGTCTGGTGGAATCAGTGTTCGGAGTCTACGTTAAACTGTAGGTCCCGTCCTTGGGACGTCCTCTCTATCCGATTGAAGACAATGACAACTGACATCGGTTTACCCTGCCCAGGGACTTTCGGGTCAGCACCTGCCCTCGGCCAGAAGACACACAATTATCTTTATTGTAAATTCGCCGCTTTTACCTCTTGCTTTAGCTCGCAGCTTATATGTATAATTCACAGCCATATTTAATTCACTACTGGATGATACCTCTCCCATAGGAGAGTTTGTCTGCTCCTTCCACGCTGACCAGACAGACATGTTGGAAGAGAACAGAAGCTCTCAACTGTGATGGCCACTGTCTTTCATTCACAGCAGTATTATATAGATGTGTTGTGTGGTCTTTGAATAAACTGCTTTAAATACGTATAGCAAGTAACTCTTTCCGTAGTTGCTTAAAACGAATACTTTCAGTTTCTGGGAAGAAAGTAACTTGAACCATAAAGCGGCCCTTTGCAATACAGACCCTCGCTTAGTTGACAAGAACCTGTCCACTGGTTTCCAATACAGCACCAGACACGTCTATGGACTGGTACACAGACAAAGAGATTTCACTTGAAAAACTAAATAAAGAAATGATCCATAAGCAAATTATTTTAGATCATTAATTTCAGCTGAATATCTTATTACAATGATTAATTAATTTCGAGCGCCAACCAGACTCCCAGTGGACATATTCCCTTTGCGACGGACCCTAGCAAAGATAACAGTTTACTCCCACTACCACAACATATAACACCTGACGTATCCCCTGGAGTCGAATCAGAAACCTCCAGGGTCGGTTTTTAGCGAAACATTGTTTTGCGGTGCTAATAAACATCAAGGGAATAGGGGATAAAAACTATATCAATATACGATGAATATGTAGATCTCTCTGGAACGATACACGTCAAACCTAGACAAAAAGGGATTATGGTAACTAGGCTATTAGTTTCGTATGAATGAAATCCGTGAATAAGGTAAGAATAAAAATTTGATTTATTTACAAGATATGCTGCTCCTCCTAAATTCTCAATTCAGCCGTTAATCATAATTTCTTAGAAAGAATGAATGTATCTACTCGACGATACCATCACTCATAAGAATAAGAAAATAAAACATAATCTTCTAAAGACGCAACCGACCAACAAATTTATCGAAGCGACACAAAACCACACAGCTCTCGATAAGACAAACAAACTTTGAATTCAAATAGATTACAAATCCAGATACTCTGAAAGTATCCTGGCCCTCTGAGGGCGGTAAAACCCTCTTGTTTGAAATCTGGACCGAAGGCTTTAGACCTTCAGTGACCGTTACCAATCGGGACAACCTGAGCTTCAGATTTACAAGTAATACTTCAAGACTTTGTTTACAAACGTCACGACTGGCAGTATTAGAGACACAAATCAGGACCAACCGACAAATCAAATGGAGTAGGCGATAAGACCTATAACCCGCCACTTCACCCACACAGAGGATAACGAGATTATTATCGTGTATGAGCTACATAAATATTAAAAACAACATCTCAAGTTACCATAAGTCCCGACAACCAAATACCGGGTACTGAAAGGTTTGTGACTGACTTCCCAGAGAATTAAAACACACATCGACATTGTTTAAAAATCAAGCTCCAGAAACTCAGTTGCCAATCAAGAGAACTACAAATCCGACCTTTGCTATTATTTCCGCCAAAGATTCTTTGCACAGTGGTTACCCTGAAAAGTAACTTGAGCAATCATATGAAATTTGAAATATATATAGAGGTCATGCGTCAGGTAACATATATATAAATTTTACTCCTCTGAAACCAATTCCAATTCACTTTCCTGCTGGAATGGGGAATTAATTTGTGCTAGCACCTACAACAACAATCACCACCCACTTCCGTCCAGAGTGCTCTTCAGGGCACGTCATCTGGCAACTTATCAAAACCTCATCTAAAACACAGAATCTATCGTTTCCCTCTGGATTTCTTATCGCCATTAAGGCATAGTTTGGACGGAATACAAATCTCTGTCAAACAAAACAAAAAAATACGAATACAGAATGCAAAGTTTCAAGCTCGATCACGCCAGCCACATATTCACCTAGTTCCGCAACGACACAGGTTCCTACTAGGATTTAGCACACCATCCGATAGAAGGTCACATAGCACTTCGTCCACTTCATCAGGATGACCATCGAGTTAGAGCAACAGAACAATCGATCAAAAAAGAGCTTCGGTTACTTTAGACAAAAACATACATGAAGATTTCACAACGAACAAAGTGGAGTAGATGGTAAGGTCTGCAGGCCCTCATATTCCTTACTCATTCAGAGGATACCTGGGAAAGTACCTTAAATAAGTGCCTCGAAAGTTATTCCTCATATTTCAATCATCAAAGCGGACAATGGACAACAAACCAAACTCTGGATAGACGATAAAGTCTACCAGGTGTGTAAATATGAAACCGAAATTTATGCATAGACGGCGTTAGCTGTCACTGTGGTTACCATAACACTGCGTCCTTGGTGCCAGTTGCTTGTTTTGAATGCTGATAACGATTTGGAACTCACAACCAGACAAGTTTCATGTCATAGAGTAGTGTTTAATAGCGTTGAACATGGCGCAATTTGTACCTACAAACTACAATGTGCGGACAGCATTGATTTTTTGTTACCATTTCAAGAAAACTGCTGCAGAATCGCATCACATGTTTGTCCAAGCTTACGGTGATCATGCTCTTGGTAAGTCACAGTGCTATGCGTGGTTTAAAAAATTTAAAAATGGCGATTTTGACGTGAGAAACGAAGAACGTGGAAGACCACCGAAAATGTTTGTAGACAGTGAATTGCAAGCTTTGTTGGATGAGGATGACGCTCAAACGCAATAACAACTCGCGAATCAGTTAAGTGTGACACGAGAAGCAGTTTCCATTCCTTTAAAAGCCATGGGCAAGATTCAGAAGGTGGGAAAATGGGTTCCACATGCATTGACTGAACGACAGCAGAAAAACAGAAAAAAAAACTTGCGAAATTCTGCTCGCCAGGTACAAAGGAAATCATTTCTCCATCGAATTGTGACAGGTGACGAAAAGGGGATGTATTTCGAGAATCCTAAACGTAAAAGATCATGGATAACTCCAGGAGAACCGGCGACATCGACTGCAAGACCAAATCGCTATGGACGGAAGACAATGCTTTGTGTTTGGTGGGATCAGAAGGGAGTGATCTATTATGAACTGCTGAAACCTGGCGATACCGTTAATATCCAACGTTACCGACAACAAATGATCGATTTGCATCAAGCTTTCTGTGAAAAACGACCACAATATGACCAAAGACAACATAAAGTGATTGTTCTTCACGATAATGCACTCTCCCACACAGCAAAACCGGTCAAGGAAACGATTGCGACGTTTGGCAGGGAAATCCTTCCGCATGCGGCTTACTCACCAGACTTGGCGCCTTCCGATTTTCACTTATTTGCATCCATGGGACACGCACTTTCTGGCCAGCGCTTCACATCTTACGAAAATGGCTTGATGACTGGTTTGCAGCACAAGAGGCACAGTTCTTTTGTTCTTGCATCCACACATTGCCGGAACGATGGCAGAAATGTATCGCTAGCGATGGCCAATACTTCGAATAAAATAGTTCTTAGCATTGTCATCCAATAACTGTCTTTTCTGTACATAAATTCCGGTTTCATATTTACGCACCTGGTACATCCCTTTCACCTTGTCCATGCAGAGGATACCTGAGAAAGTAACTTGTATGGAACATTTCGTCGAAAAGAAATTTAAATTCAACCCACGAATACAACAACAACTGGAGTAGGCGGTAAACCTACAAATCCTCATTTACCTTTCTCTTACAGAGGTATGCCTGAAAAAGCAACATGTGATAGTGTTCATTTCTTGGGCTGGCAACAAAACGAAAACATACTGCATCAAAACACCGATATCGGAATATCGGGCTCTCGGATGCTTCCTCGAAAAAAAAACCAGGAAAACAAATCCAGCATCTCAACAACTTATGTTCCAATTTCGTAGTATCAATATCCACACAATACCTGTTCGGATTCCTTGAGAACACCAAATTCTCCCATGTCTTCCCCCGATATGGCGGACAGTCTGGACTCGTACTCGCTGCATCGTAGTGCCTTCAAAATAACGACGTAACAGAGAATATCAGAGTAGCAGTGAGCAGAGCATATGAGAGAGAGCGCGAAAGCCGATGACACTATATATACTCATTTTTTACCGCCTCGAAGTTTCCAGTAAACGAAAACTACCAATGAGAAAACACGAGACTTTTTTTTAGCTAAAGCGCGGGCCAGGTTCAAAAAATGCACAAGAAACAGCAAGAAAGTCAGGGCGGCAACTTCTCGCTCCCCTTGACTTCTGTTCCCATCAAGAGGAGACTTCCTCCCGCCAACAGAAAATATAAACAGCAAGATCTTTCTTTCGCTAGAAAAAAAAGTTTTCTAGTTTTCGGTCTCAAGAGAAGATTAAACGAGATTTAACAGGTGAACCGTATTTGTTATCCCCGAAATAAAATAAATCAGATTAAGCACATACATTACAATCAAAGTAACATTTTTCATATGAAATTCATAGCTCATACTTACTGTTCTTTTCAAATATACTTTTTCTATATAATTCAGTCGCCTCAGATTATCCTTTCTTTTTTTAATAAAAATAAAAATGAAATTTATAATTAATTATAAAGAAATTACTGAGAGTCGTGGAATTCAGAGCACGACGCAACAGCAGCTTCCAATTGCATCATGATGCTGGATGGGCACCGTTCCAGACCCTCTTGCTTTCGAAAAAGTCCCTTGTCAGAGCCGGGAATCGAATCCGGGACCCCACGATCAGCAGTCGGAATGTGTGTATATGAGTGTGGAAAAATAACTGTGAGAAACAATTTTAAAGCATATATTTTCTTTTTAAAACTGCAGTCCAGTAATCGATGTATGCAATTTATAGAGAGGGGAAAGGATATTTCAAACATGTTAGTATGCCGTATTTGACGCCTTTGGCTACGGGCAGATGTCGGAATGCAGAGCAAAGAATGATATTTCCGAACTTCGTATTTACAGTGCATGTGTTATGTAAGAAGCCCGGTCACGTGTCTTGTTTTTTATGTAGTACCACTTTAAAAATCTAAAAAAAAATCATGGCTATAGAACCTCTAAAAATACATAACATATTTTTTCGAGCCAACTGTTATCTTCGTTTTTAAAATTCAATTTTCAAATTGTCTAACCTCTACAAATTTGAATTTTACGCCAACATAAATAAAACAGTTACCTTCTTATAGAGTTTGAAAAAGTCTACCATTTCAAATAAGATGGTCATCCTAGGTGCAAATCCGACAGAGATATAACTAAACTACCAAAAATACACTTTAATGTATTTTGAGCTTAGGTTAGCATCATTTGAGCTGCAATTTGGTGGAGAGCCATTATTTTTTACACTGAATATGGTAGTATTTTTTTATCACGATTTTTCCAAGGAACTTTTCACCATCTTATCCTGCTAGGCCCTGTTACATTCAACTTGTCATATTGCACGAAGTGTATTGGCCCCTTTAATTGAAGTTTTAACTTCTCCATTTGCTAATGACAATTTTTGGAGATGTTAGCATCGTTCAGGCTGGTTTACGTTAAATAAAGACATACAATAAAAATCAAATAATGATCGTATCTTAATGCGACAATACTTACTCTAAACTGGATTTGTTCCTAAATCTGCCATAATACATTCATTTCATAATTCGACATAACAAAAAGGGCATACATAGACTTGTGTTTATTTATCACACAATACATACAGACAAAAGAGAACACGTATATTCAATGTTACATTTTCCTCGCATTTGAACTTAGTAATTAATGACAACTTCCTTTCCTTGCCAAGATGGAGTAGGGGAAACACCCGGCACTTTTCAGTACGTAAGGAAACCCACATAGGTTCAAACCCTGTTCAAGTTGAAGACTTTTTTTTACAAAGCGATCAGGAATAATCTAATCATCACTTCTCATACAAAACGGAGAATATTTCCAACTGTGGAATGAAGCACCTGAGTCACTATAGAGAGGAAGATGATTTACGAATGTTTGTTGGAAAAGTCCAAATCAAGTCTCCGAAGGTTACCGGGACAGTTGAGAACTCATCATTGATCAGAAGAATCCACTTTTGATGTTATTATTCTTAGAAAGAAACATTGTAGCATTTGTTAAGCACGTTTTGTGTTGAGGTAGCTGTGGTGTATCATTAGCGTGCTGGACTTCTAATTTGAAAACCTGGGTTCGATTCCCCCCAAGCAAATTTCTTTTTCGCATACACTAAAGTATTCAAACAGAGATTCATCTCCAGGCTGTGCAGAACTTAAGAAGCATCACTGGTCACAATCAGAGTAAACAGTGTGTGTGTTGTTTAGCATAACGATAATGTAGTTTTCATGGTTTTCATTGGTCTTTCTCTCTTCCTCTCTTTCTTGATGTATTGTTATCGTGCCTTCGCTGCGTCTTTCTCTTCTTCTTCTCTCTATCTATTTATGTTTATCTTTTCTCTTACTTTACACACACTCTCTCTTTTTGTGCGCTTTCCACTGTCAATTCCGTGCCAGTTTCAATGACCCGGTGATAGGGCATGACCCAAACATAAGTGACCCGGTCTGGAAAATCTACTATTTAACTGGAAATTTCGGAGTCGTATTTTTCGTTCTCGGGGTAACATCTCCGATCCTGGTCATTCCTGAAAGAATCACTGCTCAAACGCAATGAAATAATTAAAATTTCTCCTTCACCCAACAGATTATTAGATCTAAATCGAATCAGTGGGTCAGCATGGGTTCGAATCTTACACCCGACGACACAGTACAAAACTTGACCAGCATCCCCCAACAGCCGGTGACCCGTTTTAGCTCTGCCGTGTTCATTACATCTGTGCGAATTGTTATAAACACTAGTTCATTAGTGTTGTAATTATTAGAATCTTATATTCGTAATAGGTGGAATATAGAGTGGCATGTCCAGAACAGATACATTTTAAAACATGAGTAGTAAACGTCCTCCTTTTTTGGCTATTTCAAGAGAATTCTTTTTATATTAGTTTGGCATCAAATTCGTTTCCATCCTCTAATTTATAAGGATTCTATTACACATATTTCCTTTTTTACGTTTGCAATGTGGAACATGTAAGGTTTACTATGTCTATAGGAACATGCTAAGTTTGCTTTTGAACATTTGTAACTTTTCATTTTGTACAGTTTGCATATGTATTTTTGGCTCTTTCTGGTAGAAATTAAGCAGAGAAATTATCATTCAATCATTTTTTATTTATGTTCAATTTACATTAGTAAGCTGGAATAGAAGGTACAGCCTATTGCATGTATTGGGTTTGTTACAATCAGTGATTCCGCCAGACCCCGGCCCCTATAGGGGATGACAGCCCCAAATCCTCGATACTACCCTCCAACTTTAACTTTTTTGCGAACGAAAGTTGATAGAAACCGTGCAAAACTCTATGTCCTCCCTCCCAATTTTGACTTTACGGCCCCCAATCTTAAAATCCTGGCAGAATTCCTGATTACAAAGTATTCCGAACCAGTATATTTAATAAGTCCAACCGAATTTGCAAACTAACCCCGCGCAAACAAAACGCATATATGTTACACTTTTGACATATCCTAGATGTGTCCCTAGATCTGTCTCAAAACTCTGGAATTTCACTGCAAATCATGAGTATTAATCTGACCACCAAGTTCGGTCTCCATTTTTAAAGTGACTTAATGAATTTTTGAAGTACTCTTTATATATTCGAATAACTCTGAAAAACATATAAAATCCAATAGTTACATCTATCTTGCTGTTAGATTTGATTCGTGGAAGTCAACTTTATACTGTGGGAACTTAACTTAATCTTTTTACTATGTGTAAATTCCGTATTTTATCTGTACTACTTCTTCTTCTTCTTCTGTCCCCGTCCCCTTTTTTTCTCTCTCTTCTTTCTCTTCCTCTGTCTAACACACATCCATCGGTTTCAATGTTTCGTTGTATCTGTTTCAATTTCTCTCTCCATCAACTTATGTGTATTGATTCGTCTCGATTTTTTCTTTCATTTTATCGATACTAATACATGTCTATTTTGAAAAAAACTTGCTCATGATGTTTGCTGATTTTAGTATGAGCGAGACGAAGGAAGGAGAAAGAGGAGGTCTTATTAGCAGACACGCTTATGGGATAAGGAGGTGCCATTTGGGTTGCCTATCTGCACGGCGTTCGCTGTCGGAATTTTTTTGATGCGAAGTGTACTATTATGGCCAATATAATCTTTACATGACTTTATTATACACGATTTTTATCTAAACCTAGAAGATAGGCCACGCAACTGACGTAGAGGGGGCGATGTGTGATTCTGAGAGTGTGTGCGTGAACAAGCAAGGGTTGGAATTTTCTTCTCTTTTAGAGAAATCATTATCGCATGTCCTGGCTTCTGGAAAGATATTTATGGTTTTTTGTAGTATGTAGGAAATAATAAAAAAAGAAACAAACAAAAAAAACGTAAGGTAGTCGCATTTGAAACAGCAAAGCAGGGAACCTAACGAAATTTTGTTTTAGTTGGGCCATTAGTTGAAATCTTCTGAAAGACATAATTTAAATTGTCCAGTAGAAAAGATCCTTACCGAACATGGAGAAACAAAATGAATGCTGAAACCTATGGTTACTGGGTAATTAATTATTTCTTTCTTAATGATTCGAGTATTCCGTACAACACAAAGTTATGCACTAAAGACAAGACAAAATGTTTGTTTCAATCAGTTCTTAAAAATGGGGCACGATATTCATGCTTTATAATTTCTGATATTATGCTATTATTTACGTTACAAAGAAAATGTTAGTAGCAAAATACACAAAAGATGTTTCGTACTAAGTTATAGTAAATGTAATATATATATTAGTGTTCAACAGATACAAATAAAAGTATGAACCTTTGAGCATCATATAGAGAATATCTTAGATAAATGAAGAACTTTCTCTTTCCACACAAAAATTTGTGCCTGTGATAAACGTAGATATGAGTATGTTTTGTTCCAAACGGCCATTATGACTAACTTTGGAGAGTGTTGGTTTCGTATTCGGGAGGTCCTCGGTTCGGTACCAGCGGCTGACTCTCCTGACTTATGATTTGCCAGTGATTTCCTCAGCCACACCAGCCATGTACCGGGATGGTACCTTCAATTTACAACCTGGCCTACTCCCTACCGCATTTCACAAAACCTTATCTTAGATTCATCCTTAGGTGCCTAAAAACTATAAATAAGATGCAAACCCAACGAGTATAATATATAAACCTGTCGCTCTGTTAATCGCAACATTGCTTTCTAATACCGTGTTGGTTGATCGACATGAAAACCGATATGGATCGAGTGGCCGTCGCTCAGTTGCTATAGCGTTGGCTTAGCAATCGAAAGGTTCCATTTATCCTTACCAGGCTATTTTCCTTACGACACGAATAAACTAATGTTTATAATAATCTGCAGAAATAGAATAAACACACACACTCACATAATGAGAGAGAGTGTGTGTAGGAGAAGGAATTAGTAAGAGAGGAAGAGAAAAAGGAATTGACGAAGTCATAGAAAGAAAGAGAAGGATATAGATAGATACAATGAAAATCTTGAAACTTGATTGATTTATTATTATCCTAAGGAGCAAGCGCAAACACACGGTTTACTTTCTGATTCTAGCTAGTGATGCTTTTTCTCTCTCAAACCCACGGAGATTTTCTGATTGAGTTCTGTAAATAGTTGAAGCTATCATTTTAGTCGAAAAAATACGACGCTCACTGCGGATCGAACCAGGATCATCAGAATGAAAGGTCAAGACGAAACCACTGCACGACACATTTCTAAAAATCTATGCAACACATGTTACAATTGTTCTGTGTTAAAGACGTACAAGAAAACTTAACGCTTCAGGTCAATGACTTCTTCGTATTTGCACTGTTAACACACAGATACTTTATTTTGCATCTTCCAACCAATATTCGTTGTCTTATTCTTTTTCTACAAGGACGTTCCTACCAAAGGGAATTCGGCTAGTTGCTTCCACATTTATTAATATTCGATTGTTCACTATTGCCTTTGTAAAAAGATCTTTGGTAAGAACAGGTATTCGGTAAAAACATTTGGAACAATATTACTAGTCTTTACACTATTAATAACAATTCGCTTCACAAGTTCCTGTTTCTCAAACTTACAGTTGTAAAATACTAGCATCACAAGTGAATATGACTAGTATTACTAGTGATTCTGTTTCTCGAAATAACAGTGTAGTCGTCTACACTCGAAACCCAAAAGTAAATGTCCACAAGTATCTGCAGACTTTGTAGCGTATGTAGATGGATCGTTACAAGCCAAGATTTACCTTTTTCTGGAAAAGCATAATTGATAAGAGAGTTTGAAAACGGAATTACGTGCATACATTTTTCAAATGAATTCTAATTTTTTTAAAAAATATATTAATATGGTATGGTTCAACATCACTAAAAAAGCAATGTCTTTCCACCATAAGTATTCATCCGATATCTTAGATGCTGTAGTCAAGCCAAACGCACTTATTTAAAATTTATTATTATTATAGTCTAAATAATATTTGTTAGTAATCTTTTCTGTGTTCAATATTGTGTATCATTTTCAAGTAGCTTTGATACTATAAAGTTTTTTTGAGAGGTTGTCTTGAGGATGTAAAACCTGAAATCTGAAATCAAATCGTTAATCATTTCTAGTAAATGACATTTCTGGAATACAATAATTGTTTTCAGTTAACTTGAACCTGAAATTATTTGTAATCAGTCACTAAACTTTATATTCAAAATATGCGTCTGAAATATTTAACTGCGGCAAGTCTTGATTAGCGTAAAATGTACATAGGTATTAATTTGAGTCTAAATATACTGTTCATTATCATATTTCATGTAAACTTGTATCAAAAGATAATTTTTCATTTGAATTCTAAAGTGATTCCAACTTTACTCAATTTTGCAACATAGTAATGTTTTTCTTGCGTTGCCTCATTTTTAATATAATGCTATTGTTCTTGTGTTGCTTCTAAACAGAATAAAGACAAGACAATTTGGTTATATCTGTTTTCAGAAGTAGAGCAAAAAGTTGTTTTTTGTTTTGTTTAACTTTGGTTGCCTCGCAATTTAACCTAGGTAGATATGTAATTCTTGCCAACCAATTTCGAAAATTTGATACTTAAAAGTGTTCCAATATTGTTGACCGTATCAAACCAAACTTGACATTTAGGTATACAACTAGAACAGATACAATCTGCACTGCAGTTAAGTATTGGCAAAGAATTTTAAGAACGATACCAGCTGTGAGTGATACCAACATATTTAATTGATCATGCACCAATGGGCATATATATCAGCAAGTTGTTAATACTTTCCTCACTTAGGTTTTCTAGGGTTGTCTTCAGTTTCAGGATACAAATATAGAGTGTTACCTTAAGTAAGACCATTACTGCTACCTTCCCACTTCGTACCCTGAAATAGTGCTCGCCGAGGGTTATCATCAGCAATGTGACGAACTTAGCTCCTAGCATCCTGAAGGGTTCATACAATGTAAAGTATATAAATTAGGTATTTGACAATTAGCAATACATAAAATAACACCAATATATTTAAAGAGAACATAGAGTAGCACGTGTTTTTTCACGAACATGGAAGGAAAACTACGAATTAATCTACAAGAATCATTGTCCGTAAATATAAAATATGTTTACCGAGGCAATTTGTCAATGTTGAAAACTGGCGGATTGACACACGTGAAAGTAACATACATGGAAACACAAAGGCGTGAAAGTGAGCGGCCGTAGCGCATTGGCTCAACAAACAGAACATCCTGAGAATAATCCCAGTGACCGTCTACCGTGCCTGAGGTTTCTCCAGGGTTATCTTCGGTCTCACCACGCAATTCTGATATCTCCCAAAATGAATTTCGTTGCCTCCCCAGATTAAACTGGTAACCTAACCTACCTGTACCTAACCATAAATATACATGCGTCTTACGTGTATCAAGAGACAAACAGTATCAATCTATTATTAGTGATAACAGGCACAACATTTGCATTTAAATATGAATCAGTATTCACGTCCGCAAAACACTCGGGTCGCAAAACGCACGCAACCGTGAGAACCAAATAGATAATTTGAATTTGCATAGCCTAACAAAATCATTGTTAGTATAATATCTGCGTTATTGTAACATTATTTCAATGAACCGGTCGTTAAACTCGGAACGATCGTATCGGGAATTCTGCCAGAATGTTCATTTTAGTTGTGTATAGCTGAAGTAAGGGGTGTAAGTAGAGTTTTGCAGGGTTTATATCGATTTCTAAACGTAAAAATCTCTAAGTTGGTGTGTGTGTCCTAAGATTTACAGGACGACACCCCATTAACGAATGTCTGGAAGAATCCCTGGATCCCATACAGAAAAGAACGTCCGACTCAATGTATATCTAATGCTAAGAAGTGGTTTTATTGACGCGATGTCGAATCTGTCTTTTTATTTATACACTTGTCCATTCAGTTGAACATTGCTTAGTATCAAGTTATGGTAAGTGTTTGTTTTCTTATGTCTTATAGATAGTCCCTATCTTCGTTCTAGATTAGAGCATGTGCTTGAGATGGCAAAACAAATTCATTCTCGTTACGATAGGAATACTATAATCTCGTATTTATGTCCGTGTCAGCCTTCAACATATAAACCCCAAATATGATAGGTAGAACAGTTCGAAAAAAATACATAATTCCTTGGCATCATCGTACATTGTGATTTACGACGACACTTAATTTTTTAAGCTTCAATTCACTATTTCAACTTGGTATTTGAATTTGAATTGATTTAAAAAGTTAGGAAACTTCGGTTCAGGACGAATAACTCTACTTAAGGACACAAGTGGTTTGAGCTCATGTAAGCTATAGGTCCCATTAGCCATATTTTCCCATTCAGTAGTTAAATTTCGCATAGGCTACAACGTAAATTCCCGTAGTACTTGAATTCAGTTTTAATGTATCATGGTAAAATCATGTAAGATGAAAAGTTTTATTTATAACTATAATATTACATTGAAGTAACTACTGAATTTAGTGAAAGTAAAAATAATATCTAATTTCTTCGACGGGATTCGAACAACCGACTCTAAAAATCAAAATAATTAAAATTAACGTGTCCTAACCAAGTGCGCCACAAAGCCAACAGGTGGAACAACACACTTCAACACCTATTTGTAGCATTATAAAATTAGCATCCGTTCAACCTTTTTGAATCATTTTTGTATTAGTGCAATAGTTAAAAAGGTGGTTTTGGTGGAATTTATTGAAATGTGTTGTGCAGGAAAATATATTCACTTTTTCGCCAAATAATTTCGAATATTTATGTTTTTTCCTTGTTTTCTGTCCTCAAAAGTTCCGAGTAGGTCATTAGTACAAAGCAAAACTAGAACTTCCGTTTGTTTGACCATGCGACTGGTATGTTCCTAACTTTAGGCGCTACAAGCGCACAAAATTCGTTTCTGAATACGACTTCACCGTGTCAGCTATTAGTCACTTGTTATTACAGCGTTAGTCGCTTCAAAAACGTCTCTGAATACGGCTTGAAATGTTTAAATGAACAAGGATCTGTATACTGTATTGCTTGCAAAAGAATATTTGGATACACGTGCAGTAAATCTGGAACTTATTATTACCTTCGACACACTGTTGTAAAGGGGCTTGATGACAGACGCAGTAACAACACTAGTAGCTACTTTACTCTTGTTTATTTTCTCTGTGTATTTCAGCCTTCCTGCTCGTTGGAGTATGACAAGTGTACCGCGATATCGTTTGTTAATAAAGACAACGGGGGAAGGGGGGCAAGCGAGCGTCCAATTTACCTAATTCTAAGTATTGAACAAGTGGCGTAGGACAGACGTTATACAGTTTCTCGAAGGAGGATTGGCGTGCGTAAATTTGCACTGCCAGGTGCGAGTCCTGGTTTGTATAAAGTTTATGTAATGTATTATTTCGATAGAAAATTATGCAAAGCACCACGCCGTGCTTTACCCCGGCTTAATTGTTTGCTTGATATTAACATTCTAAATGGGCTGGAAAGCTTCTAAGGATAGAACATACAGTTCTTGGAAAAGTGGGTTCCGAACTAGTCCTACCAAGAAGTATTCAAATATGCGAATCTATGATACGGCATGCCAGAAATTTTCGAATAGTCGGAGATCTAGTTCTGACGTACTTTCATTGGCACGTGCATAATTGGTGTTCAGCCTGATGAGGACTGGCTTAATTTCCATATCCTCATCCTTAGATAATCAACATCATTAGTATTCAATTTTGATCTCTCTTTCATCCAACCTTAACTTTAAGTGCGAAATTTAACCTCGATCTCAAGATGGCACTTCATCCTCGACCTCACTCAACCACAACCGAACAACCTCGACCTCACTAAACCTAAACCTCAATCTACCGAGCCGCCGTAGCTCAGTTGTAGAGTGTTGACGTAGCATTCGGGAGGGTGTGGGTTCAATCCTAACGACCGACCATCCTGAATGAGGTTTTACCAGGGATTTTCTTCAGTCACATCAGGCAAAAACCGGGATAGAACTTTTCCTCATCCTTCCGCACCCCTATTCCGGCCTGAGCCGTATATGCCTAAAGGCCACAAATAAAATTAAAATTCAACCTCAATCTGACTCAAATCTCAACCTTATGATGAAACTTCAATATCGACCTCACCCAACCTGAGCCTCACGACGGAACTTGAAACTCAATCTCACTCAATCTCACGAGGAACGTAATCCCCAATCTCATTACAACCCCACGATTTAACTTCAACCTCGACCTCAATTAACTTCGACCTCGCAACGGAGTTTGAGCCTCGACCTCAGTCAACCTCAACCTTGATCTGACTCAACCTTACAATGAACCTCGACTCACAACCTTGCGAGGACTTCAACCTCCACCTCTTTCATCTTCACGATGAAACTTCAATCTCGACATCACAAACTTAAGCTCGCGTCTACAGGTCTAGGAGAGATGAGGTTGAGGTTTGGCCTCATGAGGCTTGAGTGCGGTTGAGGCTGAGGTAAAGTTCCATCGTAAGGCTGAGGTAGGTCAATGTTGAAGTTCCATCGTGAGGCTGAGGTTGAGGTTGAAGTTGAAGTTCTATCGTGAGTTGGACGTTAAGTAAGGTCGAGATTGAAGTTCTATCTTTAGGTTGAAGTTGATGTTCTATCGTGAGGTCTAGGTTGATAGAGTCCATCTGAGTTTTAGTGAGGGGAGGTGAAGGTTCAATCGCGAGGTTCAGGCTCAGTGAGGTCGATGTTGAAGTTTCCATGAAGTTGAGAGCGGTCGAAATTGAACTTCCATAGTGAGGCAAAGCTGAGTAAAGTCGAGGTTAATGTTTTATCGTGAGGTTGAGAGAGGTCGGAGTTAAAGTTCTATCATAAGGTTGATTTTGAAGTTTTGAATACCTAATGCACGTTATGCATTTCCTAAGGTAGGAAAGTTACTGTCTTTGTAGGTAAAGAAGAAGACGACGATTAACGAATATTGGTTGGAAGATGAAAATAAAGAATGTAGGTGTTTAGAGAACAACTATACGAAGAAATCATTGACCTGAAGTGTCCAGTTTTCTTGTACGTCTTTAACACAGAACAAATGTAACATGTGTTTCGAACGATTTTAGAAGTAAAATGGCTGGTGTAGTGGATCCGTCTTGACCTTTCATTCTGATGACCCGGGTTCGATCCGAAGTCAGCGCCGTGTTTTTCGACTAAAATGATAGCTTCAACTATTTACAGAACTCAATCTGAAATTCTCCGTGGGTTTGAGAGAGAAAAAGCATCACTAGCTAGAATCAGAAAGTAAACCGTGTATTTGCGTTTGCTCCTTAGGATAATAATAAATCAATCAAGTTTCAAGGTGTTCATTGATCTTTCTATATCCTTCTCTTTCTTTCTATGACTTCGTCAATTCCTTTTTTTTCTCTTTCTCTCTTACTCATTCTATCTCCTACACACACTCTCTCTCATTATGTGAGTGTGTGTGTTTATTCTATTTCTGCAGATTATTATAAACATTAGTTTATTCGTGTCGTAAGGAAAATAGCCTGGTAAGGATAAATGGAACCTTTCGATTGCTAAGCCAACGCTATAGCAACTGAGTGACGGCCACTCGATCCATCTCGGTCTCCATGTCAATCCACCCACACGGCATTAAAAACAATGTGCCGATTAACAGAGCGACAGGTTTATGTATTATACTCGTTGGGTTTGCATCTTATTTATAGCTTTTAGGCACCTAAGGATGACTCTAAGATAAGGTTTTGTGAAATGCGGTAGGGAGCCGGCTATAGTAGTGCCAATATGTCTCGACATCTGATCTTCCTTTTGACGCGCTGCTGTCGTTTGAGAGAATTTCGCATCCTCTTACCACCCGTAGAGCTATGTTGCCACACTGCGCAAAATGAACTTTGCCTTCAGTCGTGTGAGGGAGTTGAAAAACAAACGGTACACACACCTTCCCATTTTCCTTATGTGCTGCTGAGTAGAATTTGAGAGAGAGGAAAATCTTATTCTCGCCCTGTGCATTTCGAACTTTCAAAACAATACAGGTAAAACATTAAGCCCCAGTTCACACATGCGGTGCGGGAGCCTTGCGGCGACCGTGCGGCAGTCGCACTAATGCCGCGTATTCACTCGAAGACTTTTGTCGTGAGACACGCAGACTCAGGTCTGCCGACAGTCTGCAGACGTGTCTGCCGACAGTCTTGGATTTCTCCACAGACCGACCGCGGTCAGTTTTCAAAGAGAAGTCTTTGGATTTTTGTCTCCCGACCGAGATGGAAGACACAGACAAAGGTCCTCTGGTGTGGACGCAAAACAAGGGGTCAAATGTCTTCCACGGCTGAGTTTGGTGCTTCTGCTACCCTCTTTCCACCCCCTACCAGATCACATAATAGCCACAGTGTGCAGAAAAAGATTGTTGGTTGCACGTGTTGTATCAGTTTTCTGTCTTTTTTCATTTGTGTTCTTTCGCCAGATTTTGGTAGCAATGTCATTTATTTGGAAAGTGCAAGATACCTTGCGTGTTATAGACGATATCCAAGGATTGCCTATTCTGTGGGACACTTGCAGTGACTATTAGACCGGAATAAAAAAATCGATGTTATTGCGGAACTATCAAAAAAAATATGGCGTTAGCTCGGCAGAGATGGAAAAAATAATTCAAAATTTGAAAACTCAGTTCCGTCGAGAGCATAGGAGATTTACAACGCTCAAATGCAGTGGAGCAAAAAGGCAGTAAGAATTATTAATTTGAAATTATTTATTTACAGGCTATAAACCTACCACATTCACTACTTTATTATAATAATAAAGTAGTAGGTTCATTAGCCTGTAAGTAATTAATTTCGAATTACTAATTCTTACTGCCTTGTTTTAAATACAGACATTAGGCTGGACTGATTAGTTTTTACTACGATAGTTTTGTTGTACAATATTTTTAAATTTAAATTATATTTATGACCTTTAGGCATCTAAGGCTCAGGCCGAGATAGTGGGAAGGATTCGGGAAGGTGTTGAACAGGACCTATGTTGAAGATGCGATCTCGACATTCGCCTGATATGACTGAGGAAAAACGCTGGAAAAACCTCAGTCAGGGTGGCCGGCCGCTGGAATCGAACGCACGAGCTCCCGAATGCTAAGCCAATGCTCTACCACTGAGATACCGTGGCTCGGTTTGTTCTACAATAGAACTGAAATAAAGGTACTGTATGTCACATTTTAACCAATTACATTTACTTTGCTAAAAGCCATTATACGTACTGCCTTTTAAGCTGATTATACACGTTATGCATAACTGGCTGTGTACTTATCTTAGAACATATTTTTCAACATGATCCCATTGAAATACCATCATGAAATTTTGCACATACATTCAAATCAGGAACACAACATATATATTTTGTTTTTCAAGAAAAATAAAAAAATATATTTTGAGTTTTTCAAAACACAATTTCTGTTTTAATATTGAAAAATATAAAAAGAAATGGTCTAATAAAGTCAAGCATTGCATCAAATTACAGCTCTTGAAATTAAGAAACGAATGGTGCAAGTTTGAGCTGTCTAGGAGGACAAATAATTTTGATATTCGGTCTTTTAAAGGTTTTAAAACGCGTAAAAGATCAGTCGACTTTTCAGTCGCACTTCCAATTACTATCACTCGTATTTAATAATGTTTTGGTTACATAAATGTAATATTTTGAATCCACTTTTTTTTTCTTATTTACTGAATGATATAGATCATACAAATTTGCAAAGTAATTTATTGAAGATTACAATTATATATTGACTTATCTTTGAATTATATATTGAATATCGTTTGCGCTTATATTTCCTGTTAGGCTGGATAACCAAATAGCTGGCACAAACACCCGCGAAAGGCACTGCTTCCGTCATGATCTCTCACTAAAACCAGACTGAAGTGTGGACGCAAAACTTTAGTCGTGACAGACTACCGTCGGCAGACTATCGTCGCCCGACGTATGTCGCACGACGGATGTCTGCGGCCGACTTTTGTCTCACGACGGAAGTCTTCAAGTGAATACTTGGCTTAACAGTTCACACATGCTGCGGTTTGTCTGCGAACACTCTGCGGCGTCAAGGACGAATCTCAGTTTAAAGAACTATCGCAATGGATGCGCACGTTTGTCCAATAGTAGAAATAATTTTCTTAGGTATGAAATTTCAAGTTTCTCTTTTTATTCAAATTGAGAACATGCTGGTTTTAAAATAAGATCAGTGGTCCGATTTCCAAACCAATATGTTTTTATTTAAAATGAAATAATGTTGATATTTCATTTGTATGAAAATTATTTCTCAGTGCAAAAATAAAACTGCTTTATTAATTTTAAGAAATGGTATTTTACAGTGCATTTACGAGCAAGAAATTCCGTAGACAATTCCATCCATATTATTATTATTTTCATTGGAATTTTCCTACCATATAGTGAGAATATTGAACCTGCAAGTATGGAAATTTTCAAGTTCTGAAGGTATTCTCATGTAGGTGGGAGTGACAGTTTATATGGGGAGGGGGTTTACTACAGGGTTGGCTGGTTTAAACCAAGGTGCTTTAAACTAGTTTTTTTTTTCAAAATATCAATTGGTTTAAATCAATAAATAAATAAATAATAGCAAAAATGCCACAAATAGTGTGAACTTCATGGTGATGATTTCACATTTTAAACCATCTTCGATAATTTAATATAATTTTTGCCTTGTAATCAAGGGATCCCGGGTTCGAGTCCAGGTGGTGGGCAATCTCTCTCAGGTGCAAATCGAGTACTGGTTCGGATTCCACTTTGAGCTTTAGCTGTAGGTCCTGTCCTTCATAACCTCGCTGCTGCATAAGAACATAAAGGAGAAACAAACTTATTTCTATCCATCCATATGTAATATAAATAAATAAAGCAAAGTCTTTAAACAAAAAAACTTTTTTTTTTTGGTGGGGGGCAATTTTTGCCAACCCTGGTTTGCTACCATTATTTTGTTTAAGTTCATATTTTTTTCTAGATTATTATTTAAGGGGCTAACAATTTTTATATCCCTCTAGGACTCGAACTCTACAACTTCGAAGAACCTGTAGGTACTGGCCGATTAATCATTTTTCCCCCCGAGATTAATATCAAGGAAGCTGAAATTGAAAATATACAGAACTGTCATTCTGCAGGTAATACTTTACGATTGCGAAAGTTGGAGTACGACCTTAGCAGATGAACATAAATTACGGATGTTTGAAATTAAGGTCTCCAGAAAAATATACGGGCCAAAACGGGATGAGATGACTGGAGGAGACTGCATAATAAAGAACTCCACGGAGTGTACGACTCACCTGATGTTGTAAGAATAATTAAAAAATAAAAAGAATCCCCCCCCCCTCACCCGCGGAAACAGGGCCCAGTTTTGTATCCGGGAACTGGGCCACAGAAAAAAATCTCCAACTTCCTCCCCTTTTCTTTGCTTTTTTTTTTAGAGGAACTTTGTGGAAACAGGTCCTTATAGACTCCGTGTATCACCGAAGAGTCTGGGGTCGAGGCAGGTACTCTGCCTCAATTTCATGGAGAACACGTTTAGTTCGTTGTGCCCATCAGGCGTACGAAGTGAAATTGTGCAAAGGATGCGGAGAGGTAGGGGTGAAAAGGTGGGTCCCAAATGTAAAAAAAAAAATAAAAAAAAATGTATGCCTCCAATTATTCATTTTAATATTCGGTCAGACTTTATTTTATTATTATTTAGCTTATAATTCTCTACTTAAAATAGAGAAAAATATAAAGAATCTCCATTTTTATAATTGAACAGTTGAGAAAAAAAGAATAGATTAAAAAAAAAGATTCCAAAAGAGACAAACCGCACGGCTACCGCATCGCATATGTGCAATGGCCCGTAAGGCACTTGCGGCTCCCGCACGGTCGCCGCGTCGCTATAGGCAATGCGGCAGGTCTGCGGCACCGTCCCTCACCCGCAGTATGTGTGAATCACTCCATTTGTTTCCATGGCCCATAAGCTTGATTGCTGTGACCGCGCGGTCGCCGCACGGTTGCCGCATCGCATGTGTGAACCGAGGCTAAAAGGCGAGAAACACGATTACTAATTAAATAGAAATTCGAAATTCCAGAATTCCGACATTCCGGAATGTGGGAATTCTGAAATGTGTGAATTTCCGAATGTCGGTCATCACCACCAAATGATAGAAGTTTGAATTTTATTTATGTGCTTTAGGCACCTAAGGCTCAGGTCGGAATAAAGGAGGGGAAAGAATTCGGGAAGGTGTTGGCCAGGGCCTATGTTGAAGATGCCACCACGGCACTTGCCTGGTGTGACTGAGGGAAAACCCTGGAAAAACCTCAGTCAGGATGGTTGGCCGCTGGGATCTAACCGACGACCTTCCGAATGCTACGCCAATCAAATGATAGAAAAGAACGGTTCACCGCCAACAGGCAGTACAAGACATGTTATTTTGAGTACAATTAACTCTTGCTGGCTCAGATGTAAAACAGTGTTAAAAAAAATCTTACGATGAACGCCTGAGCCTGAGGTGCTTAAGGTCCATAAATAAAATTAAAATTCTTGTGTTAAAATTTTATTTCGGAAAGTCAGAATTCCGAATCTGAATTCGACGTTAAGGTCTGGAACATATAAGTTGTAGGTAACTTTTGCAGAGACTTGATGCCTAGGTTGGAGTTACTGGCTTGATATTGTCCAGGATAGAATCAAATGGCGAACGTTTGTTACTGCGGCGATGAACTTGCAAGTTCCATAAGCCATAGGGTTAGTTAGTTTTGCAAAGACTTGATGGAGTATGATGGGATGATTGGTGGAATGAAGAAAGTGGGGAGAAACTGAAGAACCCAAAGAAAACTCATGCACACGGTGTTTGTCCACCACAAAACTCACATGGCAAGAAGAGGAATCGAACCGACGACCCTAAGCGAAAAAGGTAAGCGTTTTACCATTGAGTCGCCGACTTTTCGAATTCCGGAATTCCTAACACCCCTAGTAGACCCTAACTTTCCAGAAGCAGCAGCTGCTCTCTTCGTTGCTCATTCTATGGGAAACATCCAGTGGCCTGAACTTTTCTCATCGTCACAAAACTTTATCACTTCGCTCATTTTTTTTTTCCTCACTACGTACCACAACATTCTTCTTTTCAGCCATCCTTATTTCAACTGAACCTCTTGTTTAATTTGACAATAGCGTTACACATTCAAGACTCCCTAAGTTATCGCCCCGCTGAACCCTTATTGGCTCAACGCGTGGGTGTGTCGAGGGTGTGTGTTTTAGTTCGCATTTTTGGCACAGCTCAAGTCATCTTGGCAGCACTATAGGTCGTAAATTGAAGGTACCATCCCAGTACATGACTGGTGTGGCTGAGGAAAACTCTGGGAAATCCTAAGTCAGGATAGTCGCCCGCTGGAACTGAATCGAAGACCTCCCGAATACGAAACCAACGCTCTACAAAATAAGATATGGTAGCCGTTTGGAACAAAACATTCTCATCTCTACGTTTATCACACGCACACCCACACACAAATATTTTTCTGGAAAGAGAAAGTTCTTAATTTATTTCAGATATTCTTTACATGAGGCTCAAATTTTCATTCTTTTATATGTATCTGTTGGAAATATATATATATATATATATATATATATAGACAGATAGATTGATATTTAGATAGATAGAGAGATAGGGAGAGAGAGAAATTATATTTACTAAAACTTATAACTTGGCACATAATATATTTTGTGTATTTTGCAACTAGCATGTTCTTTGCAAATGATAAACGTAAATAACAATATATGATAAAAAATTATAAAATATAAATATAATTCCCCGTTTTTAAGAACTGAAAGAAACATGTTTTCTCTTGTCTTTAGTGAATGAGGTTAGTGTTCTATGGAATATTCGATTCATTGAGAAATACCTAGTAACCATAGGTTTCAACGTTCATTTTCGTTTCTCCAAGTTCGGTAAGGATCTTTTCTACTGCACAACTTGAGTTACACTTTTCAGTAAATTTGAACCAGTGGTTCACCTAATGTAACAATAGTATTACGTTCCCTCTTTTCGTTTTTGAAATGAGACTCTCTTAAGTTTTTTCATTATTTCCTACATACTACAAAAAACCATAAATATCTTTTCAGACCCCAGGACATATGATAATGTTTTCTGTTAAGGAAAAGAAAATTCCAACCCCTGCTCGTTTACGCACACAATCTCAGAATCACACACCACCCACTGTACGTTAGTTGGGTGACCTATCTTGTAGGCTTAGAGAGAAATCGTGTATAACAAAGTCATGTAAACATTATACTGGCCATGATAGTACAATCGCGATCATATATTTTTGACCCCTTGAATGATCATTTAAGCTATATGACTTCTGATGCTGTTCGCCTAATGAATATGCAACCCACCTTGATTAGTGGATAACCTTGAATGCATATCATTCCAGGATATGTAATTCTTCCTCCAAAATCACTTTGCAGGAAAAAAAAAGAGAAAGAGCGTGTATTGCGGAATCTTATAATTTACGGACTTTAGCATCACTTAGAGAAATTTGATTTAGAATAAGTTTAAATTCCGAATAGGTTTCTTATAGCAGAGAGAAACGAATATACATGTATATTGTAAGAACTTTTATACCCAATTACCACATTGAAGATTGTAATTTATAAATTTTATAATACTATCATATAACAGCTCTGAGATAGAATCAGGTATGGAGCGGAGGAACACAAGAAAGAGAGATAAACATTTAAACGTTAAAAAAGGTGTAATTGCATTCGCCGACTAAGAGCTCTTGAAAGCGAATCAGGAAAACGCCAAATTTTTGAATATGCTTTTATAGATCCGCGATTTTGTATTTCCGGAAGCGACTCGTTTTCATTCATTCCCGTGTTTGTGGTTGATTATTTTGGCAAATTTATGCATTGGCACTATCGACACAAAACTTACAGGCTTGAACCTTTTTAGAAAATATACAGGTAACCAAGTAAGTTATGTCGCTTTTTCACCCACCACCTTCGAACATCGATATGTCACCTAAGACGTACCTGGAAGATCACAAATAGTCCCCATCAGCATCGACGACCTTCTGCCAACGTTCTGGAAGGCCATGGATTCCATCGCGGTAGAACTTGGTGGGCCGTGAAGCGAAGAAAGTATCAAGTGCATTTTGCACCTCTACTAGAGATTTGAACTGGCGTCCTGTAAGGTGATTGTCCAAGGAATTGAACAGGTGAAAATCGGACGGTGTAATGTCCGGGGAGAATGGCGGACTCAATAGTGTTTCCCATTCAAGGCGTAGAATGGTGTCCCTGGTCATTCTAGTCACGTGGGGCTTAGAGTTGTCCTGTAACAGGAGGACCCCTTTGCGAATCAGAAGTGCTGGCTCCAGAGTTTTGAGTTTTTCTTGAACACGGCTCAACTGCTGACAGTACACAGTTGCATTGATGCTCTGACCAGCAGGTAGCAGTCCACCAAACACACAGGAGGACCTTCTTCTGGTGCTGTGCTGGTTTCGGCTGTTTTGGAGCACAGCATATATATATATATGCTAGATTTACTTACTGGGATTTATGCTATTTTCTCTTTTATTGAGTAGTTTATTTGTTTGTATCTGGAAAGCGAAATCTGTCGGCTTAGAACAGTGCATCTTCCTGGATTATGTAAGTTGGAGGAGGGACAAAGGTTCGGAAGGAATTAAGAAACCTATTAGCCGGGAAGAAGTCGATTAAGAAAAATAAATGATCAGAGATGAATATAAAAGGTTACTGAGATACGTGTATTTTTCAATTCCGTTTGATCAGATACCCATAGCAAACAAACGGCTAAAGGTGGTTTATTTCCCTTACATCCTTATAAGGTTCTAGTGATAGGTGTAGTTCCTCAGGACTGTGTAGACACCAGAGGATGAGTAGGAATAGTAAACAGTGGTTACTAGAACTCTCTCAGGATTGTTGTTCTTGTATTATTCAGAGGGACAGTAAGATTTTATTAATTATTATTATTGTTAATGATTTCTATGTGAGTGAGTCCGTCCTTGGGAAGGTAATTAGGATGAGGGTGCTAAATATTTGAGACTTTTTAAGTTAGAGGAAGTAGATTATGGGCGAGGTAATTAACCAATACGAATAACTTTATTTCAGATATCTTCTTCGTAACATGAAATGGTAAAAGTAGTTATTCCGAAGACGCCTCTACAGCTTAACAGGTAGATTGACGAGCAACAAACGACGAGTGTGGAAAGTTCCAGTCGATCCCCACTGCAGACAATTAAAAAATTTGCAAACAAATTCATAGATCATCATGAAAACAACGTACACAGTCCAACTACTAAATGTGTACACCAACTGAGAGCCATGCTCTGTTTTGACCAATTAAAAAAAGTTAAACAAATGAGGATAAATAACGTTAAAAAGCGTTTCTAAAATAAGTTTCTTCATCGTCCACTTCTTGACGATGAACACTAAATTTATTCTAAACGTTGATTTCAATCTGTTTCTCAACCATTACTCAACGTCAAATAAACCTTTATTCTATCTTTGCATTTTTTTATGTACATAGAATGAAAATAATGAATTGTATTCAATAAATAAATCATATTGTGCAAATGTGAATACGACATTGTAAGCATACTAGACTTTCGTTAGATTGTAAAATACTCCTCAATACAAGTAAAAACCAGAAATTGTCAATTTTAAAAATCTGCTAATTAAAACCAGAAATAGACTGAGACCAAGGTTACATCGCTGTACTGATATATTAAACACATCTTTTGGAAAAACCCAGGACGCTCAAGCCTAATAACAATCCGAAATATAAAAGAGGGCAGATTATCCCTTTCTTGACTGAAGCTACTCTGAAGCGACATTATTATCCAGGACTAGGGTCGGCTTTAAGTGAACTGGCGCTCTGTTCCTAATTGTGGATGCACCCTCCTAAATAGTGTTTTAATTTTTGGAACTCATAAGATACACTCGCACTCCAAATGGTTGGTGGCCCCAAAATTGTGGCGCTCTGTTCGCAGGAACAGTTCGAAGACCCCTCGTGCCGGTTCTGTTCAAGACGAACTTGTTGCCAAGAAAGGTGAAGGAGGCCATACTTTGTAAGTCTGTTCCAATACTTAAATATTGCAAGTTATACTGCAAACTAAACTCTCTTACCTGAAACTTTGAATATCCTAAATTATCCTGATTGGAAAACGTCTTCCAACTACTGTAGTTTCAATCTCCCAAATTTGTAATACAGATTCAAATTATTGGCAACCAGCGTGACAGAATTGTGATTCACAGAATTGTAATTTCAAAGGACTCACAGAATCGTACTAACCACTAAACCATTTTTAAACTGTAAATCACTGTACTATCGAGCGACAAATCAGAACTTCAAATTAACTTGTATATCAAACTATGTGTTAAAACAATAGTGTAATAAAATTCATCCATCATTGCTATAACATTAATCAGAATCCAAATAGTTTTCTATACCTAGTATTCCCCTTTAATTCACCTTAGTTTCACTACCTTTTGAGAGGACGTAACACCCTTGAACCGGCGGTATATACACAACGGTTAAATAACATTTCTGTACTAACGTTTAATCCATGTATTTTCAACGTATGGGTAATGGCCTATTACAGAAGTTGCTGACATCAGGTCAACACGGGAAGCAGCACAAATTAAACTTTATCACACTGGCCAAACTGGCTGAGGTGTTCATGTTTACCTCAGTCAAACCAGAAGATTCCTAGGCAAAGTCTCTGATCTATATATTTTTTTCTCTCTCTTATGGATAGCATAACAAAGCTGAGAAAAAAGACCAGTATTAACCAGTTATTAAGTAAACATACACCGTTCGGTTAATGTTATTAATAGGTCTACATCATGTAAGTGTTATAAAACTACATTATAAAATTTACCGATATTATGGACACACAAGTTTAGGGTCTTTAATTCAGCTTTTACTTTTTTTCATGTGATAAGGAAAGAAGAGTAAAATAAGCACTGAGCACCTAGGAATAAAATAAGGCACAATTCTAGCATTCGTCTGGTGACTCAAAGAAGCCAGGTCAAATGGTAGGTGTGAGTAGAGATCGAACCTATTCCAGTTCCGCAGTTCTGGTCGATAGCTTGTGATTGTCACCACTAGATCCCGCTGGTGGATAAGCAAGGATAGAAGATATTCAAATAATAAATTAGTTTAGACGAAGAGTTGAGTGACTGAAAATGATACGTCGAATTGTTTGTTCAGTACTTTCTATTCCGTGAATATTTATTATCATTTACAAACTAAATTATAAGAGGATCACGTGAAAGTTTGATTTCAACTAAAATTTAAATGTTACTTATAGGTACTGTAATTGTTTGAATTTACTTTTAAGTTAAACTAATAAATAAACAAAAAAATCTTGAAATAAAAAAGTAATATCTAAGATAATTTCTCACAATAGATAGTATTTTTTTTGTTCACGTATCTTCCTAGAAATAAATTCAGGGTTATGATTTCAAACTTGTAACTGTATGATGTCAAAAAGTATATTCTTGATTACAAACATGTGTCAGTGGCGGATCCAGAGAGAGGGCACCGGGGTGCGCATGCTCCACCGCAGGGGATTTTTTTTATGGCATTATTTCAACAATTTACCTCAGAGAAAGCTTAAATTTTTTTGGCATTGACCTATATCTCCGAAGGGATAAACATAATTGTAGCAAGTAACCACTTCTTCCATTCTCGCGATATCTCGAACGGGAGTGTATACTTTGTTTCTCATATTAACATACAGGAAAAAGTCCAGTGTGCTTATGTCAGGAGAGCGTGGAGGACAAGTTTTTGTTTCGTTTCTACTTTTCAGCGCCATGGAAATATTGCATCAAGGTATGCATGAACTTCCAAAGCCAATGCGGTGCTGCTTCATTCTACCATACTTAAAAAAAAAAAAACAACAACAAAAACCGTTAGGTTGATATTCTTTCTTACAACTGGGAACAACACATCCAGAACGCTGAAAGGGCGCTAGAACTATCTATACAGTATATTCTGATATCGAATGCCGCCCTTTTCATGAGAGATCACACAAAATCTGTTTGCTTGAGCTTCGAAGGCTATCCCAGAACTTTCTACTTTTAACATCTGCTGATGCCTACCGTACCTTGTCGTAAAGTTCATTTGTACAGTTGTTGGTGATTGTGTGTCATTACTCATAATACCGTAGCATAATGCTGCGCGTTCCCCAGATTTGAATACATTTTAGGTTTCCTGGACACTGTTCTTCTTTTGCCATATCAATGAAACCTAAGACAAAAAGAAACTTGGTCATCCGTTTCAGAAACGTTTTTCGTAGTGACTAGCGCTGTACTAGCGAGTGATTAACCATCTTTTAACAATCTTACATTGCTAGTCACTCCATTCAACGTTTCTGAATACAGCTGGGCGAGTTTTATAATAATTTCCCATACATGTTCAGTTCCCTATCTTACAGGTTAGGAAAGTAACAGATGTTTCTCGTTATAGGGGGAGAAAGAGAGAGAGGGGGGGGGAGACAGACAGACAGACAGACAGACAGAAAGAGAGACTCTTTGTAAACACCCTATATTGTTTGCTTTGTAGCTGTCCGATATTTTCAATCATTTTTCACTACCCTGTAACTTTTATTCGTCACTTAAACTTAAAGAGATACTTGACGTCTTTTATGTGCTTCATCATTCTGAAAGGGTAAAAATTGAATGACCAAGAAGCCTCAGCATGACAAGAGGGAATAATTGGTTACGTAACAGCACACAAAAGCGTCTGTTCACGGAAACGACCTTGCGTCACAGATAGATTAGCTTGTGCCTTCAAGATAACAACTGAAGGCATATCTACAACCTGATAATATTATTGAAAAGTGTAGCACCACGCCAAACACTTTGTTTTGTAAATAAATGCGTTCTTAACGGAGAAGACCTAATTCGTGTTGTGTTCCAGTAAGCAACTATGATGAGGTGTAACGTATTTGTTTTTATCCTATGGAGTGTTACATTGCAAGCGGTGGTTTTATGGGCGTCAGAAAGACCTATTGTAAGTTTAAAGCAAGGAAAATTAAAGGGGAAAGTGATGAAGTCTTTCAGTGGAAGGGAGTTTTATGCCTACCAGGGAATCCCTTTCGCTAAACCACCTGTAGGGGAACTTCGATTCAAGGTAAGCTGTTTGCATTGACTGTAGCTTTAGGTTATTATTATTATTATTTAAAAAAAAAAGCGTTAGGATAGCCTCATTTTAAAAAGCAAGTTGGACCAGCGCAAAGCAAAGCAGAATGTTGTTATAATAAACCCATAATATTTAAACGGTGACGCGCAAACTGAGTAACATGATGTGGACCATCAATACACAACATTTTGCTTCGTTTTGCTCCACTCCAACTTGCCTTTTTGATGGGTGGCTATTTAAAAAAGACATGGCACCATGCTTTAAGTTTGAAAATATGGGAATGCTAGAATCATTTAAAGTGCATTTGTGTTATATGATAACCACATACAAAAAAGCACGTTGGTGGAAAGCGAAGCTAAGCAGAACGAACAAGCACATTTATTTAAATGGTGTCGGGCACATCGACTGATCAGTGGTACACTTTGCATAAAAAAAAATTGCAACAGCGAACACCGTGCAGCTAGACAACCCAAATAGCACCTTCTTTTCCCATAATCTTGTCTGGTAACCTTTCTTCTTCCCTCGTCTCGCCCATACTAAAATCAGCAAACATCATGAACACATTTTTTCTTTCAAAGTAGACATGTATTAGAATGTATAAAATGAAAGAATAAAAGCGAGACGTAACAATATACGTAAGTTAATGGAGGAAGAAATTTAAACACACTCAATGAAAAATTGAAACCGATGGATGTATTTAGGCAGAGGCAGAGAAATGAAGGAGAGAGAGAGAGAGAAAAGGGGAGATGAGAAAAAGAAGAAGAAGAAGAAGAGGGAGTACAGATAAACATATGGAATTTACACGTAGTAAAAAAGAATCTGTCAGTATAAAGTGCCTCACAAATCTAACTGCAAGATAGAAGTCATTTTGGATTTTATATTTTTTTCAAGGCTATTCGAATATATGAAGGGTTCTTGAAAATTCATTTAGTCACTTCCAAAACTGCGACCAAAGTTGATGGTCAGATTAAAAACTCATGATTTCCAGTGGAACTGCAGAGTTATGAGACACATCTAGGATAATGTAAAAAGTGCAACACACTTGCTTTGTTTGCGCGTGGTTCGGTTGCAAATTCGGCGGCGCTCTTTGAACGTACTGGTTCGGAATACATTGTAATCAGAGATTCCGCTAGATTTTCAGTTTCGGGGGGTAAAGTCACAGTTGGGAGAATGTAGGTAGCTTTGCAATGTTTCTTCCAAATTTTGACCGCGAGAAAATGTTAAAGTTGAGGATACTCTTGAGGATTTGGGGCTGACACCACCCACATAGGCCGGGGTCTGGCCGAATCACTGATTGTAACGAACCCAGTAGATGCCGTAGGCATACCTTCCATTCCAGACCACTAATGTAAATTGAGCATACAAAGAACATGGATAATATTTTTTCTGCTTAATGTGTATCAGATAGAACCAAGAATTCCAAACTATATCAAAATGAAAAGTTACAAATGTTCAAAAGCAATATTCTCATGTTTCTATAGGCATAGCAGAAATTACATGTTGCACATTTCAAACGTGAAAAAGGAACACATTGAATGGTATGTTGATAAATTAAATTATAGGATGGAAACGAATTGTTTGCCAAATTAGTATAAAAATAATTATTCTCTTGAAATAGCGAAAAAGAGGGAAATTTTCTACTCATATCTTAAAATGTATCTGTTCCGAACATACCATTCTAGATTCCTACTATTGTGAATATACGTTTTAATAGTTACAACACTAATGAACTAGTGTGTATAACAATTCGCACAGATGGAATGAACACGGCAGAGCTGAAACGGGTCACGGGCTGTCGGGGGATGCTGGGGCTGTCGGGATCTGATCTCCGCCTCAGATTTTGGAGTGTGTCATCAGGTTTAAGATTCGAACGCATTCTGACGCAGTGATTCGATGCAGATCTGCTAACCCGGAGAATGAAAGAGAGATTTTAATTATTTCATTGCGTTTGAACAATGTTTGTTTCAAGGGTAACCAGGATCGGAGATGTTACCCCGAGATCACGAAAAATACGATATCAAAATTCCCAGTTAAACAGATTATCCAGACCGGGTTACTTATGTTTGGGTCAGTCCCTATCACCGGATCATTGAAACTGGCCCGGATTTAGCTGTTGAACACGCACAGAGTGTGTGTGTGTAAAGTAAGAGAAGAAATAAACATGAATAGAGAGAGGGAGAAGATGAAGAAGAGAAAGAAGCAGCGAAGACACGATTACAATACATCAAGAAAGAAAGGAAGAGAGAAAGACCAATGAAAAACATGAAAAGTATATTATAATTATGCTAAACAACACACATATTGTTTACTCGGATTGTGACCAGGGATGCTTCGTAACGCTCCACACCGGAGATGAATCTCTGTTTGAATATTTTATCTTACACTTCGAAAAAGAAACTGGCTGGTGGGATATCGAACCCAGGTTTTCAAATTTGAAGTCCAGCACGATAGCGATACTCCACAAGTGCCTCTACCCAAAACGTGCTTAGCAAATGCTATAGTGTTTCTTTCTAACAATAAGAATAATAACATGAAAAGGGAATATTTCAGGTCAATGACGTGTTCTTAACTGTCCTTGTAACCCCTTGAGACTGGATTTGGACTTTTCCAACCAACGTTCGTAAATCGTCTACATCTCTTTAGTGACTCAGGTATTTGATTCCACAGTATGAAGGATTGTCTGTTTTGTATGAGCAGTTATGATTAGATTCTTTACGACCGCTTTGTAAAGAAACTTGGCTTAAACAGGATTTGAACCTACGTTGGTTTGCTTTAATATTTGAAAATGGAGCACTTTTCCTCTACTCCATCTAGCCAACTAAGAACAGAAGCCATGAATTACTAAGTTCATCTTTGGAAATAGCCAACTTTGTCCTGTAAGTTGTTTAAACCAAAGTACACGCTAAAATTTCTTTACTCAATGACTTATAGACAAATTAGTGGCCACTAATATCCGAAATAACAAAAATCCAGGAAAACTGAAAGAAACAATAACAGCATATGCAGTTTCTTTGCGCCGTGGAAGTTCAAAGTCACACTTATACACTGTAAAAATATGAGACACAACGTTAATATAAGCCTCCATTTTTTGGATTAACCTACATTCAGCCAGTTTTCGGTAGAACGTTTTACTTTCTGTAAA
>JAGDQP010013064.1:11955-48779 GCA_022664845.1 Lepisma saccharinum | reverse complement strand
GTAACAAAAATAAGTCAGTAGCTGAATTCAGTATTCTGTTGTTATCAGAAAACAGGTATTGCCGTTTTGAAAGCTGTGCCTCAGAATAATAATATTGTGAACTGTAAAGATCGCCCATTTTTAATTTTGTTTGCGTACATATAATACTAATGTAGAGTTACTGATATCACTGAATTGATAATTACACACAAGTTCTCAGTACAATAGAATTAAATTAAACTTGTTATTAATTTTTGACATAAATATACTGTCGCGAATGTCAGTTACACATAGTACGTCCATATAGTGTAATAATCTCTAGTCGTGGGCTGTGTGCAATCATCACAAACTACAAAACTTTAGTGCTCTGTATTTTATTTTTTTTACCATTAAACAATGTAACTATTCTTGTTTATTATTTTGGAATCAGTATTTTCTATTTGACAGTCGAGTGCAGATAGGAAGCTTGCGACAACAACTAATCCGAAGGGAACTCCGTGGCGCGAGCAATTTGCACTGTTTTGAAAAGTTTCGTGTTGGAATGCTAAATCTCGGACGAAAATATGCTGCGGGAGGGCTGAGAGAACCAGATACCAAGTATCACATATGCCAAATCAGACCTTTTGCGATAAGAGTAGCTTAACAAGGACTAAAATTAACACCAGAACATTGTTCACTAGTTGTTGTAAATATTTATTTGTGAAACTACGGTTAATTATTCGAACATAAAATCAATTCAGGCCGCGGTTGTTCAGTTGGTAGAGCACTTACGTTTGGTGCTAGGGGTTCTCGGATTGATCCCTGCTCATGCCATGTGGGCTTTGTAGTGGACAAACACCGTGTGCATGGGTTTTCTCGGGGTGCTCCCGTTTCTTCCCACTTTCTTCATTCCATGATCTGTACGGCCTGAGCCATAATTGCCTAAAGACCTTAAAGAAAATTCAATTCAATTCAATCAAAATAAATTTGTTGACTTTATGCAGTACCCTCATTATCACAGGAATATTTTTACATGTATCTTCCCTGCTTGTAACCTACAAATACATTATGTTTGACACTTTATGGCTGAAAATATTGCGAGCGCAGACCCTACTTTATTGCCTTGTTACGAGATTACGAAATATCAAACTTCGCTCCACTTGTTCGCATGCTTTCCCACACTTGCAGCGAGAGGTTATAACTCAGTAGAACGTTTACTTACCAATCGGAAGGTCATGTGAACCATCCCAGTGACTGCCCATCCTGACTGAGAATTTTCAGGTATTTTCCTTAGTCACATCAGGTAAATGCCGGGATGGTACTCACTAACTAGGTTCTCCCCGACTACTTTCCAACATCCTTTCTCCAACACTATCCCTAAAGGCCATAAATATTTTAAAAAAAATGTTCACGCCTGTAAGTTTTGTGGCAATAGTGTCAATATATGAATTGCCAATAATCAACCACAAACACGGGAATGAATAAAAACGAGTCGCTTCCGGAAATACAAAATCGCGGATCTATAAAAGCATCTTCGAAAATTTGGCGTTTTCCTGATTCACTTTCGAGAGGTTTTCGTCGGCGAATGCAATTCCAGTTTTTAACGGGCAAATGTTTATCTCTCTTTCATGTGTTCCTCCGTTCCATACCTGATTCTATCTCAGAGTATTTTTCTTTTATATGATAGTATTATAAAATTAATGAATTACAATCTTGAATGATGTAATTGGATATAAAATTTCTTAAAATATACTTGTCTATTCGTTTCTCTCTGCTACAAGAAATCAATTTGGAATTTAAACTTGTTTTATCTCAAATTTCTCTAAGTGATGCTAACGCCTGTAATTTATATGATTCCGTAATACACGGTGCTCATTCTTTTCTCTGCAAGATGCTTTTGGAGGAAGAATTACATATCCTGGAATGATATGCATCCAAGGTTATCCACTAATCAAGTTGGGTTGCATATTCAATGGGCGAACACTACCACAATTCATATAGCTTAAATGAGCGTTCAAGGGGTCAAAAATATATGCTCGCGATTGTACAATCAGATTCCCAAAGCAAACAGTAAATGTGAATTCCATTCCAGAAGATGGCATGCAGAAAATATACATCTTCACCAATATTAAATTCGACTTCAAACAATATTAACTTTCGTTCAACTAAATATAACATATTAGAACACCATTATATCAGTTCAGATCAATATTTTCCACCAAATTAAATCCATATCAACACATGCAAACATAAAAAACATTTAGGTTATTTTCTTATCATTCATTAACAAGTTGGTATTTTCTCCAAACGAAGACGATTTCTTCTTTATCATAAAACACTTTACGGTTCTCAAACAATCCAGAAAACATTCCTCCTATAAACTTTATAAACCATAAACGTTAACACATCTCATTGTCCAAATCAATAATATAAATAAACTAATTATATTTTCTTTTGTTTTATTCCTTCCTTTCCCTAATAATAATAATAATAAAAAAAATAATAATATTTCTTTCTTCCCAGAACAGTAAGATATTATTCCGTACAACCCAACACTTCTCCCGCTCTTACTCGACACATTTATAAGACTCTCATAATAATAAAATCACCTATCTAAAAATATCATAATAACTTCCAAAAGAACTACAAAACAACGAATATTACCATTACTTTAATTTCAACACCCTTCTCTTCTTTTCCGTACCATAACTTCCTAAAGATTTAACACATGAGTACCATTCATTTAAGAGCATCCTATTACAAACAATCTCCATAGTGACTAGTCTGGTTCCGAACAACTGGTCCTGTATGTCACCATACTATGGAAGTAGACCAAACTGTAATGTGTTCTCTCTATATAAGAACAGTCCTTTGCCAACAGTCTCCATACTGACTGGACCTGTTCTTGAATGTCAACATACTAAACAATTTAATCAACCGATACTTCTTCTATCTCCAGAGCTGCTCAGGTCAATTATCTTCTTGCAAACCACACTGCGGGGCCCACGAGAGCCGCTCAGGTCATATGACATCTTGCAAATCACTCTGTGAATATCACCATAACCACTCAGAATCAGTTGTCGAATATGTTCTTTCCTTCAGATTACAAAATTTCACCAGAGCAGTCTAATATATTGCATTATCTATCAGCTTGCTTCGTCTACATCACCATCTACTGAAAGACTCTACCACTGTTGCGCCGCTTGCAAGTTTATTTCCTTTAAGTGTATAAACATTTGCTTAATAGAAAATAATATTCTTTGAAACAAATGTTGCACACACACTGTTTTATCCAATACATGTATGTATGCATTAAACTACGAGATGTGTGTAGATTAGTATTCCCAGCACCGAATTTAGGTATTCGTGATCTATGAACCAACATGCGTAATCAGGTTAGATTCGATTAGAATAAATAAGCGAATATTAAATAAAGCAGTTACCAAAGTCACTACCTCTAGTTGGGTTTTCTTTAGGCAGAAGGTAGGTGAGTCCCTTATAAAACCATTCCCCCTCTTTTTTTCCATAGACGCAGATATTGCGCGCAGCATTGTAGAGTCGAGAATGTAGTGATTTTATGGACTTAATGAAGAAGTTGAATATCCCGTCAATCCCTGCAGCCTTCCAGTTTGGAAGGTGAGATACAATACGGCGAAACTCATCTTCTGTGGGGAAAGAACTTGAAGTGTCGGGACCAGGATCATAATTTAGCAAGAAGTCACCAAACACCTGTTGCTCGTCAGTTTTGTTCCACATTGTGGACCAAAACCTTTTGATCTCGTCCTCATTCACTTGGTGTTTGGCGACTACGGACCCTGAGAGCTCACGGTAGAAACGTTGCCGATGGAGCTCAAACATTCTGTTCTCGCGGTGGAATTCCAGCCGCTTTCTATAGATCGTAAGCCGTTTCTTATGAGCTTTAGCTGGTCTTAAAGCAACACGCATGCACTGACCAGGTCCCTTGGCTCTTTACATCAAGTTTCATCTTTCTCATAAATTGGGAAGCCTTTTGAGACTCTTCGCGGGACAGGGGCACGCCGGTTTGAGCCTTCTCAAGGAGCGATTTCTTATCGCTAAGCATCGATATTTCTTCTCAATGCTCTCCGCCCAGGAGCTTTTGGACTGAGGTTTCCCGGTAGTGAGCTCCTGGTATACGGCCTGGACGGCTTGAAGTATCCTTGCAATTTCCTCCATATTGCAAGGAAAAGTTTCGCTAATCACCTCCGTCACAGACTTATCTAGCGCCTCAATCACTCTGAGATTTAACCCATCACTAAGTATCTTCCGAGTTCTGTCAGCGGTCTCTATCGTAGATTTAGACAGATCTAGGAGTCTCCTTCTAAAGCAGTCCCTAACCTCAACATAGAACCTGGCTTTCTTGAGCGACCAAAGGTCTGTACTGCTCTCAACCTTCCCTGCGTACTGTAACCTGTTCTGAACGTAGCCCGAAGTGAGCACTTTTTCCCTTGTGGTGTGGTCAATAAGGAAAGTGCTCGGGCTTTGAATTCAGAGTCGGAGATATTCAGCGAGAATTTGTCACAAAAGAAGTCATTCGACCTCTTCCAACCATACCTGGGCATCCGCCGGTACCTACAAAGAACTGCCTTGTAGGATTCTCGAGGCCAATCCTCGGGGCTAGCGTCCACACTCAGCTGAATAGAAGTAAGCAAAGCTGCGTGGGAAGCCATGCCTGTAGGAACTGGCGAAGCATTGTCCAGGGAAGAAGAGGGTAAGCTTAAAGCATCAGCTGTCCGGCCTGTCTTGTTAAGAATTGGATTTTCTCTTACAGGGCGCTCCTCCAGCTCAGACTTTCTCATTTCCCCTTCCTGCAAACTGTTCTTTAAATATTTTTTTCATGAGGATAAAAAAATGGGAGAAGACGCACGACCAGAGAGCTCTACGACGAGAAACCTCAACCACGCTGAGGTAGAGCCAGCCGTGCCCACAGACAGTCAGCCACCTCTGCCCCCTGAACATGTTCCGCCAGATGATTCTCCACTGCCTTCCCGGGCTGCTCAGCTCCTTGCTGTGTTGTCTAGCGTGGAAGCAGGTCAGAAGGACTGGCCTCGGGAAGCCTTTCGGGCTATCTGTGGTTGGTATGGTCGGATGCTGAGGTTCGGGTGGAAGAAAAGCGTTGACTTCTTCTGTGAAAAGTTCTCAGTGGCGATATCTGAGGAGGATTTCAGGACTACTACGCGGCGGTTGGTAGCATCGTATGATGCCCGGCTCAGAGCGGAAAAGGACCCCTCTGAAGAGGCGCAAAACTGCGTAAAAAGGCAGAGAGCGAGATTGATCTGATTGCGCTCAATGAAGCCAAGCTCTATAACCGGGCTCGCAAGGTATTCTTGAGGCGACTCAGGGAGAACTCTGCAAAACCCGTTGAGTCTGTGGAGAGAACGTCCAAGGTTCCTAGTGATAAGGTTGACCTAGGCGTCCTAACCACACTCAATAGAGTTGTCGGCGCTCACGCCGCTGAGAAACTCCCACGGAACATGGAGGATATTGCGCGCATTCTCCAAGCGGCTCAAGGCACTTTTAAGGAGCTGACGACTCGGGCAGCCAGGTCGTCTTCCTGGGTGGAAAGCATCGAGCGGAAACGCGACATGTTTGAAGCCAAGAAAGTGCTGTTGGAGAAGCACCGTGCGGGCCAGTCTCTCTGCAAAGACAACCTAGGCAAGGTAAAGCAGATTATGCGGGGGCATAATCGCGATGCTTCCAAGCCAAGAGAGGTTGATGCAGTCATTGCGAGCTTTGAGGACCAGTTCCTCGCCCACAAGAAGAGATTGGAAGTGCATTCTCGGAGGAAGCAATTCCACCGAGATAATAGGTGCTTCGAGCTCTATAGGACTCGTTTCTATAGATCTCGCGCTAACGAGGTTGAACCTGAAGTCAACGTCCCTCAGGATAAGATTCGTGATTTCTGGTCCACTATGTGGACCAAGGATAACGAGGAACGTGACTTCGGGAGATACCTTTTGAGATACGACCCTGGACCTGAAGCTCCGACCACATTCCCCTCTCGCGAAGAATTCGCTCAAATTCTGTCTTGCCTCCCGAACTGAAAGGCAGCTGGCCCTCACGGATTATTTAATTACTTCATCAAATCACTGCCTTCGCTCCACGACTGTTTATACAGTATCGTGCGTAAGATTTGTCTTGACGGGAGCGTTGAGGGAGACTGGTTCTTCCAAGGGATAACGTACCTAATCCCAAAGGGTACGCCTAAGGAAGGCAGTGACTTCTGCCCGATCACGTGTATGTCCAACTTGTATAAGTTGGTGACCAAATGCGTGACAGAGACTCTCCAGCTGGAGGTCGAGATGCGGCAGCTGCTGGCCGAGAATCAGATGGGGACAGTCCGGAGGGTGCAGGGTGCTAAGGAGCTCGCGCTTCTCAACATCGCCGTGAACAAGGAGCATGGCAACAAGCTGAAACAGATGTGGATTGACGTCCGCAAGGCTTTTGACTCTGTTGACCATAGCTACCTTCTTGCCTGTGTCCGTTCTTTGTTTTTACCTGCCTGGATCCAGCGTTTTCTTGAGCGCATCATCTCTAAGTGGTCACTAGTCATAATGTCCAAAGGAGAGAAGCTGCAAGAGAAAAAAGTGGAAAGGGGTATTCTGCAGGGTGACAGTCTCTCGCCTCTCTTGTTTGTGCTCTGCATAGACCCGCTGAGTCAAAGGCTTAACAGCGGTTTCCCTAAGGTTTCTGTTCCTACCATCGGTAGTGAACACCACGTGACCAACCACCTCCTCTTCGTTGATGACCTGAAGCTCCTTGCTTCCGATGATGAGGCGCTTGAGACCATGAGCAAGGAAGTCAAAGCTTTCTTTGCCGCAGTAGGTCCGACCATTAACTTCGACAAATCGGCGACAAACACTGAGTCATGCAAGGACACTGCAACACTCCTCGGTGGGTTAAGCAGATACAAGTACCTCGGAATCATCGAGTATCCTTCAGGAGTGCCAAAGCGGGAAAGCTTTGAGAAGGTCCGGTCGGATCTGCTTGCTCGAGTAGAATTCCTTTGAGCCACTAAGCTCAACGCGCGCAACCTCATCCACGCAATCAATGAGAACGCCATCTCCTTGGTGAACTACTACATTGGTGTGTGGAGAGTGAGTGCGGAAGAGTTTGACGATTTGGATAGCGCGGTGCGTAAGGTGTTGACCAAACACCGCGTGCATTACCAACCAGCCTCAAAAGCGAGATTGTACTTGCAGAGGTCTAAGCTGGGCCGCGGACTCCACTCTGTGGCACACCGGAGCGAGCTTGTTCTGCTCCAGCTGCATTACACCCTCAAATCAACGGCTTCTGCCTCTACTCGTCGTGGCGCAATCTTGCACGTTGAGCAAAAATCACACACACACCTAGCCCTCATACGTGCTTACATTGCGGCCAAGTACCATATGCCCAGCGAGAGAGAGATAACTCGGTAGGTGCTAGTTGAAGCCCAGCAAAAGTCACTGTACAGCGAGATCTCAACCAAGATCTTGCACAAGAAGCTGTACGGTGCTGCTGAGCACGCGATTGTATCACTCGAAGACTCCTCTCTCTGGCTCCGCAGAGGCAACATATCACCAAGAGATGAGGCAGCATTCTGCAACCTGCAGGACAGAAACGTGTTCCCAGGTCAACAGGCCAAATGCCCGCACTGCAACAGCACTGCCAGAACAGTCGATCACCTTGCATCGCGATGCGATAGACTGCTGGGCCACGACTACACACGAAGACACAATGAAGTCGTCCGATCTTTGCATTTATTCATGTGTAACAAGTATGGTCTGAAGAGCTCCAAACGAATACGTCTCCACTCCGTCCAGGAGGTTGTGGCCAATGCAAATGTCGAGATACGAGTTGACACCAGGGTGAAAACAGACGTGAAGCTGGAACACGACCGCCCGGACATTCTGATCATCGACAAGCAGCGAGGAGAGATAACGATCATTGAGGTGGGCATTACCAGCCAGGACAGGCTTTAGACCGTAGAGACTGAGAAGCTCCACAAGTATGACAGGTTAGCAAACGAACTTACGATGATGTACAAGTGCACCAGGAATCGCAAAATTCCTTACGTGATGACGTGGGACGGAATAGTTACTTCTTGCCACAGAGGATACGTCAAACAGCTCGGACTTCCAACCAACATCGAGTCCTACATTCAGACTCGGGTGCTCAAAAGGACCCTTGAGACTGTGTCCCTCGAGTCCCGCAGAAGCGTCTATGATGGTACAGGGGACGCAGGGCGTCTGGATAAGGCAATGGAGAAGCTGTTGGAAGGTAACGCGTTCGAGGTGGCAAAAGCGGTCTCACTGTCACAAGTCTAACTTCTTTAAAGCTTTTTCCTCCCATCAATAAATTCATCATGAGGATTGTCCTGCAAATGGAAGAGTCGGAGTCTAGAGAGCGGTCTGCGATAGAAGTTCGCACACATGTAAAGGCAGGCCGTCCTAGTGGATAATCAGGCTTGCCCTCACGCCCCCCCGGATGATTTGGCTCCGGTTGAGCCCACGATGCCCCCTCGAGCTGCCCAGTTCTACTCGATCTTGTCGAGTGTGGAAGCGCAGGTGGAGAAGTGGCCGCGAGAATTTTTCAAGAGTGTTCTTGAAAGATTTGATAGGATGCCTAGGAACGGGCGGAAGAAGGCGACTGACTTCTTCAATGACAAGTTTTCGGTGGCATGGACCATGGAAAGGTTCAAGGCTGAGTCGCAGAAGATCCTTGTGTCTGACACAGGGAAGATCTGCACGGTCAGGGACTATAACATGGGAGCCAGCAAGCGACGAAGAGTGGCGGAGAGTGTTGTCGACGAGATAACCCTTGATGAGGCCCGTCTTGATATTAAGGTCAAAGAGGTTTTCGAGAAAGCTGAAGGAGTTGTCTTTGATTAGTATAGTGGACGCAGAAAGGACTAGTAAGGTACCTAGCGATAAGCTGGATCTGAGAGTCCTTGATGCTCTAAATCGTGTAGCTGGCGAGAGGGCCACTATGACTGTCCCATCGTCTATTAAATACCTGGCAAGGCTGTTACAGGCCGTCCAGGCAGCATACCAGGAGTGTAAGCTAAAGAACGTAAGCCTAGCTCCTGGGTGGCAAGCATCGAAAGGCGAATTGAGATGCTGAGTGCTAAAAAGGCGCTCCTTGATAAACAGAGCGAGCGGATCTACTTCTGCGCGAGGTTGAGTCAAAGAGTATTGGTCAGATTCTTCGTGAGATGAAGCTTGACGCCAGTAAACCTCGAGACGTAGTCCAAGCTACTGTAGGGCTAGACGATCTCATCAAGGCACACAACAAGAGGCTAGAGATACATTCAAAGCGGAAGCAATTCCGTAGAGAAAACCGCTGTTTTGAGCTCTACCGGCAACGGTTTTATAGAGATCTATCAGGTGCCACTAGTCCCGAAGTCACAGTGCCTACAGAGAAGATCAAGGAGTTTTGGTCTACAATGTGGACCAGAAGCAAGAATGAGACAGACTTCGGCGACTATTTGCTAGAGCACTACCCGGGAACAGAAGCACCTACGGCATTCCCATCGAGAGCAGAGTTTGGAGAGTCGATCAAGAGACTCCCGAACTGGAATGCGGTCGGTGTTGATGGAATATTCAATTTTTTCATCAAACACATCGATACTCTACATGACTGTTTATACAGCATGGTTAGGAGAATATGCCTCGAGAGGGTGAGCGAGGGCCCATGGTTCTACTCAGGCCTAACTTACCTTATTCCAAAAGGTAAGCTTGAGAAAGGCAGCGATTTTCGACCAATCACCTGCATGTCGAATCTCTACAAGCTGACGACCAAGTGCGTCACGGAGACTCCAACTTGAGGTGGTGAGACGTCAGCTGCTTTCTGAGAATCAGATGGGCACAGTGAGGCGGGTGCAAGGTGCTAAGGAGCAGGCGCTCCTGAATATAGCGGTGAACAAGAGGTACGGCAACGACCTCAAGACGATGTGGATAGATGTCAAGAAGGCATTCGATTCCGTCGACCACCGCTATCTGCTCAGATGCATTCGCAGCCTCACTCTCCCGGCGTGGATCTACAGCTTCCTTGAGCACACGATTCCCAATGGTCTCTGGAGATAATGGCCAATGGAGAGAAGGTGCACAACAAGAAAATAGAGAGAGGGATTTTGCAAGGCGACTCCCTGTCGCCCTTGCTGTTCGTATTGTGTATAGACCCACTAAGCCAAAAGCTGAACAGTTCATACCCGGTGGTTACAGTTGGTACAACAACCAACCTCCACTATACAACGAATCACCTCCTCTTCATCTATGACCTTAAGTTACTGGTCGAGAATGAGGAGGCATTGAAGGCAATGTCTGAAGAAGTAAGGAGGCTCTTTGCAGCGGTAGGCCTCGGGATAAATCGCGACAAGTCGGCAACGAATGCAGTTTCATGCGAGGATGCCGCGGTGTATCTTGAGGACTCGAAAGGGTACAAGTACCTCGGTATCACTGAGGATAACTCAGGAGCACCAATGCAAGAGAGCTTTCTGAGAGTGAAAGAGGAGCTTTTGAAGAGAGTAGAGCGGCTTTGCAAGACGAAGCTGAACGCGCGCAACCTCTTTCACACAATCAACGAGCACGCAATCTCGTTGCTCAACTACTACGTAGGAGTGTAGAGGGTCGGCGCAGAAGAGTTCACCAAGCTTGATGACGCAGTGAGGATGGTGCTGCTAAGGCATCACGTGCACTACCAGCCAGCAAGGCTAGGCTGTATCTGCCAAGGGCGGATCTCGGTTTTGGCCTGTACTGTATAGCATTCAAGCGAGCTTGTCTTGCTTCAGCTTTACACAACGCTCTCTATGTCAGCCTAAACTTTTCTAGGGCGGTCTGCCATATTCTCTACTGAGCTTATGCACAAGACGCACCTTTCTCTGATTCATGAGTATTTTTCTGCGCGATACGGCTTGGAAGAAGTCACCAGAGAGAGTCTAGTGAGTGCCCAGCGAGCATCCCTGTACAGCAAAATCAACTCTAAGATTTTGCACCAGAAGCTGTATAGGGCTGCCGAGAACGAGCTGGTGAGCATGAGAGACTCATCTTTGTGGCTCCACAAAGGGAACATCACGCCCAGAGAAGAGGCTGCGCTATGCAACCTTCAGGACAGAAACGTGCTCTTCAACCAAAAGTCCAGATGCCCGCACTGCAACAGCAGTGCTAAGACAGTCGACCACCTTGCATCTAGGTGTGACCGTCTTTTGGGTCATGATTACATTAGGAGACACAATGAAGTAGTACGTTGCATTCACTTACTCTTGTGTAATAAGTATGGACTCAAAAGCTCCAAGCCCATCAGACTGCACTCAGTCTCTGAAGTTCTGGCCAATGAGAACGTGGTGATCTATGTGGACACAAGAATCAAGACAGACATCAAGGTGCCCAACGATCGCCCCGACATCCTAGTCATCGATAAAAGGAAGAAAGAAGCTTCAATTTTCGAAATCGGTATTACCAGTCAAGACTGTTTCCAGACGGTCGAGACTGAGAAGCTTCACAAGTACGATCTGCTTGCCGGCGAGATATCGCTGCTACACAAGTGCAAAACTCGGATAGTACCCTATGTCGTAACATGGGACGGAATAGTTACAAGGTGCCTATCTTCTAGGCTTGGAGAAAAATCGTGTATAATAAAGTCATGTGAACATTATTTTGGCCATGATAGTACATCCGCAGGGCTTGTAATAGCAGGTCCCTCATGAGCATTGAGTGGCTTTAAAGCTGCATCGCCCATCTTCTTTACTATTTTAAATGCAGTTTCTTTTGTTCCAATTCTGCTGGTTGTGTCACAACCAGTAAAGCTGTGGAAAGCAAGCATTATATCACACAAGTAATTATCTAATGCTTCAGCAGCTAAATGTATGGCTGGATTTTGTCGTTTTGCTCACCCACATCGCTTGACATCCAGCCCTTCTAAAGTTTTGCCACAGGTGGATACCGAGAATAAATACGTCAATGTCAGGACTATGCACAATTACTAAGATGCTATTATTGTTACAACTTTGGATAGCATGTTGCGCAAATAGGGGGGGTCGAAATTCTACATTCTCATTCCACATATTGCCTGGACTTCATTATGCTCCCCTGAATAAGGGAATGAAAAAGAAAGTTATGCGACCCCTGTCCCTCGCACAGTATCCCCTTAACTGGGGTGCATTATGAAATTAATACATTTGCAAATGCATTTAAACAAGGCTGTATTATTTGCAATTTTATTTGTTATAATACAATTGTAAAATATTATTCTTTCATATTTAACAGCACATAATTGGAAGTAATGTTGTGAGGATTTCAATGAAGGAACACAGTCTTAATTGTAAGCAAATGTGTAATTAATCTTAAGAGTTGTAGTGTAGTAGAATGTAGTATGAAACTAAACACACTGACATTTTTCATTTCTTCGTTTACGAGGAACCTTGTCAACAAACCAAACAGAGCAAACATATGTACAGAAACACTTTATGCATTAACACCACTGGCCTTTCCAGTCAAACGTGAAAAGTATTTTTCTTGATTCTTGAACATTTAAAATAAGTTTATGTCTATTAACATAACCTATTCTCGATTGGGCAGCTTGAGTCACCAAATTCACAGCACGTTCCACGCCTTGACTATGGCACGGTATAGGATCCATTGGGAGTGGCCCATCAAGAGCTTGAAGATCCTCATTTGTTACATTTCCCAGAATTGGAGGAGATGTAATCGGTTCACTTTCCCAATTAATCATATTCATGTAGTCGTCTGCTTCTAAATTGAGACTACGTGGCAATTGAAAGCTTCTTAGTTCGCCAGAGGTAACTTGTCTTGCTTCAATGACTTGCCGAATTGCCTTTTCTCTACACTGCTTCCTTGAGTCTTTCAACATTGAAAGTAGAATATTTTCAGCATGATCAAAATAACTATTGTTTCTCAGTACTTTTCTAATAACTTCCTTGTGTTGTTCTTTTATATCATCATCTCTTAATAACTTGGTAATATACAAGAAGTTTGTTACTCCTTCACATACTTTTGGATCCGATTTAATCAAAAACCAACCAGGTGCATACACTCTCATGATTATTTTCACAATGTCTTTTATGTTTTCCGATGGTTCACTCAGAGAAACATACAGTCGAAGGATTCTATTGGCCCTTGTAAGCCATCTTGCATGGTGCATATGTCCTGGTGATCTATTCTATTAGCTCACTGGTCTGGAACAGTGCCGAAATGGATACTGTAGCACATTTCATAGAGGTATTTTTCGTCTGAGCTCAAAGTGTCAACAACCTCTGCTGGAATTTCTTGAACACTGCTTTTTATTATGTCAAATTTAACTATTTCCAACTTAGTCAGGTCCTGGCTATTTTTTCCCCCAATTTCACCTTTGAATGTTTACAGTCCTGTGCTTTTCCCATCTATTACTTCAAAAACATGCTTAAAGGGAAGCTCATTTGTGTGTAAAAGGCAAATGAGCCATTGTAGTGGTTTGTCGAGATACAGTTCAATCAACTTGATAACTCCACCTGCGCGCCGTCCTGTATTCACCGGAGTGCCAGCACATAATATTGCTTTCAATGTTTCTTTGCTTTCAGAATCTCCTAGGAAAGTGATGATTTCTTCGGAAATGCAGTGAGCAGTTCCTTTGTCTGGAGTTACGTGGTCCATGTAAACATCTCCAGACTCCTTTACTATAACATAGTGCTCCTCATACTCCATCCCACTTGTCGTTTTCCTTTCATTCTTTCTCCCGTCAAATCCAATGCATTCAATTTGAGCATTTTTTTAATTTGATTTTTAAAATATTCTGTTCTCCAGTTCGCTTCCTTTCCCTTTCCACTTTCTTCTTACCCAACATATTAGACTGATCTAGAATTCCTTGTCTTTCAAAGCAGCATTCACAATAGCAGCCGCAGCCCTGGAACTAACTCGATATCTGTCTGCTGTAATTGCCAAATTTTCGTAAGTAAATCTATTCTGCTGATTCTCTCTCAGTTCGTTATTAGGAAAATAGTCTGTGTCATTGCACATGTCAGACTCAACACTATCGTCCACAATATCGCCAAACGTTGTATCACTAGTACTTGAGGGTGCAAGTAAACATATCTTTCTTCTTTCCAGTGCCTCTTCTCTATCTACTGTTCTCTTCCGTGCGGCAGTTGTGCACTTATCAAGAGAACCTAGCTGATTTATTCTTCTTTTCTGTTCAACAAATGAATCCCACTCAAGAAATGGAATTCTGATCTCACATCTAAAATTCAGCCTACTAATACCTTTGTCAAAACGTGAACAAGTACATATGTCGAACATCTCGTCATATCATCTTAATTTACGCTGAAAATTTACATTTATTCGTTTACGAGGAATTTTGTTTAGTTTCATAGCAGATTCTACTAGCCATTGCACTTTTACAACTATTCCTTCAAACCCAATATGCGGGAATGAAAACAGTTTCCAAATGCTTTGCACTTCTCTAGCAACAATTCTATAACACTCCTTTGCTTTTTTGCAAGCACCAGAAAGTTCTTCTTCACGTTTTCTTACATACAAGTAATGTCTGAACACGTCTGCTTTTGTTGGTTGCTAATGTAATTTGTTGAACATTTTTTTGGATAATATAAATAGGATATTTATTATCAAATACAGTAAGTCAACTGTCATGTTTTTAAATGAAAAGAAAATATTACACAAAATGAATTAATCGTGAGTCGCCGGTTAGAAGACATGGTAAAAGGGGGTTGCAGGATGAAAAAGGTTGAGAAACTCTGCTCTAAATGCTTGAATGTACTCCTTATATTATTATACAATACATCACTTCTTGTAACTGTATATATTACCATATTAATAACTGTTACTTCAGTAAGTGGGTAAAATAAGTTCTTATTACTGTTTTACACAGGACTGACATATAGAAGTGCATGGGGAAGGGGTCCGAGGGGTAGGGAGGGTCGCAAAACCCTGAAATTGTATAAAATTAATGAGAAAGACCTTATAAACTCTGTGCATAGAATTTCAAAAACGAAACTTCACAAATGTTTTGACCCCACCCACTCCCTATTGCGCATGTAAGTATATCCTGGTGTCGGCTTCTACATGGTTGTTTTCTAATTCCGGGACAGGTGTCCATGTTGATTTCGTTATTTGTTTACATTCTTGTGGATTATTCCAAGTACCACTGATCACTAATTCTTGTCCATCTTGGAGTAAATTTACAGCTTCATTTCTCCAGTATTGGCCAAGGAAATGAATGAAGTTTGTTCTGTTCTCATATGAGCTTAAGTATCGTTTCCACTGCTTTGGAAATTTGGTGTTAGGTCCTTTTATTACAATCCGTAGCGTGCCATCATGGGAAGCACGATGGTATCTTTCCGAGTCCTTAACATGACATACATCATAGCGATCGAAGACAACATCTACTCGATTAACAGCATAAGTCCGTGAAGTGAACGGTTTAGTTATTATTTTGAGTAGATAGCCTGCATAGTCACAAAATGTATTAAATTCGGAACCTTTCTAAACATAATATACTAGCGCCATGCCGTCATAAACATGAACTACTGTATTAGAAGGAACTTTTAAGTCTACTTCATCTCTTGTTCTGCACATGGTTTCTGTTGCTATTGCATTCATCAACGATGCCTTGTTTGCTTTTCTCATTACGCCAAACCCATCGGATAAAGCTGGAGGGTATGGCAGAAGCTCACATTTGAACAGTTCCTTAAAGGTGTAATTTCGCTCTGAAGTTAAGAGAAGTGTATTCCTAACTTTTTGCAATGTTTTCTCAGTAGTTCCATTAATGACTTTAGATCTGGGAGAGATAGCATGGCATTCAGTCAAGGTGTGTACGTTTGTTCTTTTGATGACATCGTGCAAGCTTTAATTTGGATTAAATAGTCTCTCCTCTTTGAATTCTTCATACCTATGTCTTCCCTTCTCTTTCAGATTTAACAAAAAAATGTTATTTTAGAGTTAGCAATAATTCCATTACTAATGTTCCGCAATCTTAATGAAGCATGTTCCATGTTAAATGGGTTGTCTTGTTCTTTCAAGTAAGCTATCAGCTTTTGAACATCCTCTTCGTCTCTAGCAGCACGGTGTGGCAATCACTCGTCATGTGAAGAATCTATATCTCCAGTAGCATCACAATCAAGTCCACATGCTTGGTGAAGGACTTTTTTCATAGCAGTCTTCTCATGATGTAAAAGTTGCCACTTCGTGACAGCTTCACTTCTAGCAGACATGCCTATAATTCCCCCTTGTATTTTCGATGATTGAATGAGGGTCTGCTCAAGAGTATGGTCTGAGGCAACTCTGTTGAATTTACCAGCTGTGCGTTTAACGGAGAAGTTCCCCACTTGAAACTCCTTAAGCACATCATCTGGAAGACGAATCATATCTTCCAAGCATACTGTCATCCATCGTGCATAATTACAATGATTCAAAATGAAGAAATATGGAATCATCTTCCTGATTATTACTAGATGGAAACTCCAGTTGCCCTCTCTATCGGCCCGAATGATGTCTAGCAGAAGTTCCACCATCCCACAGTACTGACACCAGAACCGAAATGTGTCATCCAGTGTAGAACACTCACTGAGGAATAAATCCAGTCTATGCTGTAAATTGTAATCTTTTCTAATGTTTCGGATTGTTTCTGGAGCAACAAAGATTAATCTTCCTTTTCCACAAGTTCTCGAAACTCTAAAGTAGACTTCATTGTTTTTTCATAATGTCTGTCTCACTATATTCTAAATCCTTGTAATATTCTTCCCACTGCAATCTTCTCAACGCTTCGTAAAATAGTTTGTGAGCTCGAACACCCCTATTGCATTGGTTGCCAGCAAGAATTGAAGATAGAGTACATTCAGCATAAACACTAGCTTATATAAGAGCATCTTCAAAACCGCTGCCAGATACATAATTACCAAGAACTGATAGCCATATTTTCACAACATGGAAGTTCCCAACTCTAAGAATAACATCTCAAAACCCTGAATATTCTAGCTGAATTGTTTTAGCTATTCCGTAAATTTGCATGTCACATGTTAAGACACAGTATTGTTGTCCTAGCTGATAGCTTACATCTTGGAAATTTTTCAGTGCAATATAAACTGTGTTTCTTGTTGACGGTGGCGCTGGTAACATCGGACAAAAACCCACAGCTGCAAGTGGCCTACCTGCAGTCGAAAGCAGTTGATTAAATGGCGTCTATCCGGGCGTCTTTTGACATAAAGGTGTTGAGGACAAACCATACGATGATGACCATTCCATTCTGCATATAACCCACAAAGCCTCTTTGTTAACATTCCCTTCATCGCCTGGAGTCTGGTCACTGGGTATACTGTACATGTCAGGAATGGGACAGTATTTTACTGCTTGACACGGAAAAATCTCTTTTCTTTTCTATCGCTTATGTCACAGGGGATAGTCTTATTGGGGATACTGCTGGAAGTAGGTGAAGTGTTACAAAGATTGATAGATCACCATAGCTGTGACGTGAGTAGTGTTCATTCCATTAAAAGTTTCTTCTTTGAAATCATCGTTGTCGATAGCACCATGAATGAACGTTACTTTGGATATATTTGTTGGTATTGGTACATGACCATTTCCCCCAGAAAATATAATGTGATGAACTAATTTAGAATCTACACGTTGGAGCTCATCATAACGTATACCGTGCCCTAAACTATCCAAGCAGGTGATAATAACCTTCGAACGGGTGGTATGATGAATTAATTGTGTCAAGAGGATATGTTTAGGTGTCATTTTTCCATTCCCGCATATGAAATACAGGTCCATTAATACAGACCAAACTTTGATAAGTGATATCGAATTAAGTACATACTAAACACTAGTACAGCTTACTTGTTTTACCAAGTTTGTTGTAGTAATATTAGATTTTGACAGTCATCTTGGATTTGCACTATCTTCGAACATGACGTCATCGATTTGTGACATCACCATGGCATAGGAAATACAACCGAAGGAACATTGGCTCTGGTAAAGTAATGCACGATTAGGTAATTTTGTAGAAATACTACTTCCTTACAGTGGAAGTGACAAAATTACAGATAGGAAATCTAGAACTTGAAATAATATTTTTTCTTCCCACACATTGCTCCGAATGAAGTGAAAGTTGGTGAATTTGTCATCCATAAAGTGTTATGTTTTTCTAAATATTTGGATTTATGATGACTACAAGGAGAGCGGAGCTATGGGTCGTGAAATTCGCCGAAAGGGAAATTTCAGAGGGAATTTTTGGTAAAATTCCTCACAGCTCCTCTCTCTTACGTAACAGTCTAACACAAGTAGTGCCACTTGAAAGCCTGTTTAAACTGAAGAAAATCATGTGCGAAAAATAATTGTACGATAATTAATACAGCAGCAGTGCCTATTTAAATGAAAGTCGACAATTCTATCGAAACGGTATGGTAGGCATATTGGATTTTGGCCGCCATCTTGGTTTTGCACCACGTAGGAACATGACATCATCGCTTTCTGACATCACCATCATATGGGGAACAGAATAGAAGAAACATTAGCTCTGGTACAATTTTACATGCTCAATGTATGCTAGCGCCCCCTCGATACTATCTAGGTAAGATAAATATTTCAATTGTCTTTAATTCCTAACTGTGTATTTTTTAAACCATAGAATATTTTGATTTTTCGCTTCTCTTTGCAGTTTATTCAGGTTTCCTCCTGGCCCTAACAGTTTTTTTTCTTACAGGTCCATACAAGCAGTGTGACGTCAGAGGACTTTCTTGTATCGCCAAATTCAAAGGTAAATCAGTTTTTTTACAATTAAGGTGCTGACACAGAAAGGGTCGTAAATGGAAAACTTTACTAAATTTCGAGATTACATGCAAAACGTAGTACCCTAACTGCATTGGACATTTACAGTAAACTTGCAACCAGTTCGACACGTCAAATTTGCAAGGTTACAAACAGCTTGACATAACACTTTGCAAGCCTTTTCAAACTTGGAGCAAACTTTAAACGAAAGTGTTAGTTAACGCTTTACGAACATGCATCTAGTGCGTCCTGGTACACTTGCTGCAAGAATACAAGTGTGGAATGTCACTGTTGGTACGTTTGCAGTTACTTGACATTAAGTTAACAAGTATCATATTTACACTGCTAAGCTTGCAGCACAATGTAAATAAAAAAGCAACTTTGATATAACAAGCTAGAATCAGGTCACGTGAATACTTGATGCAAACGTCTATGCTATTAGGGTGTATGCTATTGGTAGTACCATAGAAAGGACTATGGGTTAGTGGACAGTATTAGAAAGTGAGTAATGAAACCGCTAGGGGACACTTGGTATTATCCACCGTATGTGCGCAAACAGTTTTGCTTTTTGCTTTCTTCTGAGAACTTTTACTTTTAGCATTTACATCCCTTCCCATGTCAATGCCTCAATTATCAATAATAACTCACAATTTTTATTATCATTACCGGTACTTAAAAACACGAAGTTAATATCTCTGAGTACTACAAACCACTATTATGATTTGCCATTTAGAAATAAAAATCTGCACGTAAAAACGCAACAGTTACAGTACATTACAATATAGAACAGAATACTAAACAATAGATAGTGGAATGCTTTATTTGGAACAAATAAAAATAATAACACAAGACAAAGAAATACATTATTGAGGAAAATAATCATTTAACATTATTGTATTGTCACAGTATAGTCCATTGATATTAGACAAAAAATGGGCATTTAGATTAATTAATTCCCACCCAGTATGCCACCCCGTGCCTTGCACCATGCTTCTTAACTTTCTGCCATTCTATTCACTAGTTTGTCAAAGTCGTTATGGCCCTAATAGTCTCATTCATCATGAACAGCCTTCCAAAAGACATCGAGTGTTGCTGAAAGAAAAGAGCGTGAGTAGTTCGTGTGGGAAAGAAAAGTATGTCAAGCAACACGTTTAATATTGGACTCCTTAAGAAGTTCCCAACGATCTGGGCACCATAACAACGACCCGTGTAGAACAAATCCCAATCCAAATTACTGGAGACAGGCTACATCAATAGGTTGGGTGAATATTTTTTTGTATAAAGTAAGTCAGTCATCATTCCCCGAAGGTGAATTTCAATGCCGCCGATTAGACGAAGTAAAACAAAACATGAAGAAACCACAATCCGCGAAACTCATAAGTGTCCCTTATTGGAGCGACACTTCCAGCGCCCCTTCACACTCGTTGTTGATGCATTTCAGGGCATAAATAAAGAGTCACTTCATCTCTTAAGGCGACACGGTGCTAATACTGCAGAAGTCATTCTTGATTGCTGGAGGACCGTCTATGTCACACACCAGGGAGATGCATGTTCAATGAACGGGGTCGCCATAAATATCTTAAAGGGATATTGACCTCAGGGAAGCAGTTCCTAATTAAAAGTTCGGAAAGACACGGCTGCCCCAATGAAATTGAGAAAAAGCCGTCAGATTTCTGCCGTAAGTTCCTGTCACTTGAAATGAAATCCTCTCCGCCTATTACAGATTATTAGGAGATTTATTATTAATTATACAAATTACCGAGATTTAGTATTGTGCCCAGGATAAGTAGCCCAGCTTTGGATGGTTAGGTTACTTACTAGGACCTTATAGAACACGCAAGAGTGAAAATAGTACGTGAACTACTAAATTAGGATTGACAGCATTCTTCAGTGTCGCAGGGTGGAATTAACCGGAAATTTCACTGCACAGCTACTGATCATCTTGTCTTCAACATATTAAATGTTAGAGCTACATGACAATTCATCTTGAAACTATGCATGGCCTATGACCCTCATCTCATTCATCATGACAGATCATCAGCAGCACCTACAACGTCGACTATCGTAGTTGTACCAGAATATCCAGCATACTGTACACTAGGAAGCATTCACGATCATCCCAAACGCACAGTAGAAAAGTCAACATCAATCACGATCGTCAGAAATAAGATGAAAAGTTTCGCAACCTCAAGATTCTCTTCCAGCAATTTATCAGACATTTCTCTAGAAACGACATCAATAGGATTATCCAACAAGGAACGGCATGAACGGCATAGTCAACAGAGCAACATCTAGCCATCCAAATATGAAATCGCCACAGCTTTGAAATCTTCGGAAAAACGGCCAACAAACCTCATCAATAAAGCTCTCAAACAGACACACACATAAAATATCAACATTTTCTGCTCTTATCCGCCGAGTTCATCCCACACTCATGGACGAGGTAGAAAGGTTCAAATAAAAACTGACTGTGCCTTACTATTAAATGAAATGATTACTTAATATTTTTCTTTGGTTTCTCGTCGTGGTCGTTGAATATTGGTATATACAGGGTCCGTCCGGAAAGTAGTAGACTGAAGTTTCGCAAACCCATTTATTGACAATTCGGACACATCGACTGAATAGTTTTTTAAAATATTCCCCTTCTGCATCAACACAGCGTTGCCAACAACTCTGCCAATCACTGAAGGCTCCCTGGAACGCAGAAACTGGAATGCTCTTCAGCTCCCTCATTACGCCTCGTGAATGGCCTGGACCGAGCCGTGGTGCCGTTCTTTCATGACCCGTTTCAGTCGGGGGAAGAGCAAGAAGTCTGGTGGAGCGAGATCTGGGCTGTAGGGTGGGTGGGGAAGCTGTGTGATGCCCTGTTTGGTCACGAAGTCCATGACAGCAAAGGTTAACAACTTCGCATTCCGAGGTTTTCGCTCACAATTTCGTGCACAATAGTTTTTGGCAAGTTTAATTGTTCTTCTATTATCCGCACACTCAATCTGCGTTCAGCGTTCAACAGATTTCGCACTTTCACCACGTTTTTGTCACTTTTTGAGGTTACAGTGCGTCCTGACCGTTGCTCATCTTCAACTTGCTGTCTTCTCTCTCGAAACAACTTGTGCCAATTAAAAACACTTGATCGACCCATGGCACCACTCCCATACGCTGTCTTGATCATGCCATGGGTCTCACTCGCAGTTTTATCCAGTTTGACGCAAAACTTCACCGCGTACCGCTTCGCTAACAAACGATTCATTGTGGAGCGTGACACGGCACTTTGACAAGGGTTCACCTTCAACTCGATCTACACTCCGGGAAGGCTTGTAGACGACTGGTAGCTAAGACCCATCCAACCAGAGCAGTAAGATCCCCTCTTCACCCCGCGGGAAATGTTGAATGTTGGGGTGGGAAAAATTCAGTCTTACTACTTTCCGGACGAATCCTGTATCTTATAGTCAACAATATATAAAATTATTATCTAAATATGCTTTGTCAAGGTAACATCAGGTGCATTTAACGGAATTAGAGATCTTGCTAGAAATGCGGCTAATACTCTACCTCGAAGACAAAAATTGCTTGACTGCTCCAACTCTGCTTTTCCGAAGCCCAACATTCCCTAACTGTTTGCAGTCGAGGCTACGCTTCGCAACTTTTCCCTACAAGACTTATCAGGGTTTAGATTTCCGATGAGAAAAGAGTAAAATAACATAAAAGGCACTGCACTCTTCCTCACGTCACTAGAACGCGAAGTTAAAACAAAAAATTGGTAATTCAAACAATCGATTTATTGGAAATCAATTGTAAGCTATACATAAAACCTCAATGCCTTTCTTACATACAATGTTAACATTTCATGGCATAGTTATTTCCGTATCTAATTTCTTCTCATTTAATAACTTAATCATCTGATTTAATTTATATCAAAATAAATATTTTTTTTAAATTCACTTAAATATTTTAATTTCTACTCACAACAACAATTGGTTACATCCTTTTAAATAATTTCATAATTATTTCTCGTATTTTGTTGCTCTAAAATAAAAATACAATGCCTATAAACAATTATCTTGCATATATCCATAATCATTACGTTTGAAATATTTAAAGTTGTTTCATAATAATATAAACGAATGAAGATAGTAATATCTCATTTAATTCTTTAAATAATAATAAAACTCAATTTTTAAAAGAAAATTCGAATTAATTTCCACAATTGTCAACAATATAAACATTTAAATATTCAAAATAATTAATTAAATTCCATTAATTAACACAGTAAAAGCATTTAAATATTCAGAATTGTAAATTAAATTCCATTAATTAACGTCTTACGAAATACCTATATCATAATCATCCCCTCACGGTTTAAAAGACATCAAAGAAAAATTTATATTTTTATGAAGATTTTTCATTTTTTATTGTTATATTTTTCTTTTCCTTTTTTTCATATTTTTTTATAAATATTTTTATTATCTTTTTGTCTTTTCTTTTTTCATTTTTTTTATAATCTTCACATATATCTTACAACATTAACCAATTACACTCAAACATTTATTAATCATATCTCCACTCATAAAACACTTTCTTGATAAAACACATTGAATATCTCGACAATCACTCTTAACAATCATACAATTGCAATAAAAACTCCTACACATAATGTTTCCATACTGATTCCAGATTATGTTTCAGATAACAATGTTCTATATTTGTGCCGATATTATATGTTTTCTGTTTGTCACCTTTTCGCAAATTCTTCTTCGCCTGATAAAACATATGTTGCAATAGAACTATATATTCTTTCCGTGCATGACCTTGTATTTCCACAGAAATTCACTATTTTCTGATGATTCACTTTATACATCAAGACAACTATATCTTTTATCTATATTTCCCTCCTTCAACACTAGATAAGATTTCTCTCATCCTTCTCTTCAATACTCTGTTCAAAGTTTAATGTCTTTCCATTATCATCCAAACCTAAGCCATTTGCATTCTGACTGCTTTCAATCTTTGAATTACTTCGCTGATTCTTGGTTTTGGTACTACTAAACTCACTTTTACTCTTAACTTTTATCATATTATTCACATTTGTTGTATTTTCTTTTTCTCTGTATTCGAATCCTATATACTCCTTACTTTTCTCTTCATGAATGAATGTAATATCGCTACCATCGTCTTATAAACAACTTTGTTTACTTTTTGTAATTGAATCCACAGATTCACTATTAGGTTTAAATTCTTCATTTTCTTTTCTATCAAAAGTAACAATCTCACTCATTGTAATATTTACCTCAAAAGACCCTGAAATCACTGTATTTCTCTTAAACATATTCGTTTTTTTCTACTGAATTCTCCATATTTTCTCTTTTGAGACTCTATTCTCAATTATATTTCTGTCTCAATATTAGCCATTAGATTTTAAAATTCCTTCCTAATGTCTTCTTCTTTCTCTCTTCTCACTTGTTTTCGTCTTCCCTTTTCTTTCTTTTATCTTTCTTGTTTCTCTCTTTTGCACTTAGTCTCCATAAGCTCAATGTTTTGCAGCACCTTTTAAAGCATTAGTTCCAATTTGCCCAACATTTCTACTTTATCTCCAGTCTTTCTACTTCTTGACTTTTCATTTCTCTCCTCATGGAATTTGCATCGCGTTCTTCTTCTAGATTGATTTTCTTTCTCACTAAGTTCTGTATTCTCCACTATCTACTCCTCCACTGTAGAAGTATTTGATAATTCTTCATTCATTCGAGTCGCCATCATGTAAGGTTTAAATAAAAATGTCTCTGCCTTACTATTAAATGAAATAATTATTATATTTACATTAAATATTTTTATTTGGTTTCTTGTCGTCGTCGTTGAATATTGGTATATATCTTATAGTCGTCGTTATATAATATTATTATGTAAATATGCTTTGCCCCTTATAGAATCATTCTTCGTAAGATCATCTAGTTCAGCCCATCAGACTCTTCTCAAGGTAACATCAGGTTAATTTAACGGAATTGGAGATCTTGCCAGAAATGCGACTAATACTCTACCTCGAAGACAAAAGTTGCTTGACTCCTCCAACTTTCCTTTTTCGAAGCCTAACATTCCCTAATTGTTTGCAGTGGAGGCTACTGTACTAGATGGAAAATAACCATTGACGCGCACCGAAATACTATTTACGGGTTTTTCTCGTACTACGAGAGGTTGGAAGGTTACTAATCCACACCTTCCTGAAACCGGTTATCCAAAATATTTTACCATTTACTGCTTATTTCCCTTTTTTATTTTTTAAATGGGATGGAAACACTAAACTACGAGGTTCCTTATTATGGGATAGCTTTCCCGAGTTTTAATACATATAGCATTTAACCATTTACTAATTATTTTCAGAACTCAATAAATATCGTTTATTCATAAATATGGCTTATTCATAATGTATGAAGCATTACTGCACATTTCCTTTGCAATGTTTGTAAAATCTTTACAAATTATAGTGTCGTGGCCTCTCAAACAGCCTCCCAACTGCTTCTCAAACAGCAAACCTCACAAAAGTGTTCTGAAAGGTGGTCTAAAAGGAATAGGCATCTACTGCATTTACATTGAGTGCTTGCTTCGGTGATGTCCTTTAACACCCATTTTTTACCTCTATTTTAGGAAGAAGAGTGAGTCGTAAGAGAAGAAAGATACTGGGAACCGAGAGAGAATATATAGCCTTGAATAACCTGATAAGCTCTGACGTAAATATTGGAATAATACCTTACATTACAGCTCGTTTTACATTATTTTACACAACCGTTTCTATTTTAGCATTATAGTATACATTGAACTTCATAAGCACACATAATCATCCTTGCTAGGTTGCACTGCACTGAAAACCTAAAACCGGAAAAGTGTAACAAATAAGCGAGAGGCGTATTGTAAGTGAGGGAAGCTTTTAGAATATTAATTGTAGTTATGGAACATACTTAAATAAGCACGTACTTTCTTATTTCGTTCCTATATCTTATATCATTAAAATTGTTCCAATACTCTTTCATTCTTCACGCCATAAATATATGAGATATCACAGTACAAAGGGTATTTGCAGGCACTGCTTCTTCAAAATCCACTATAATTTTAATATTCGTCCTCTTATTCACTACTACTTGCTTTCGTTTGTTTGTATTAATAACATACATGGGTCGATTCTTGATAAACTCTGTTGGGCTATACACCATATCAGTACTCTTTTGTATCACACGCTTATAAGCCGTATAGATATAATATAATTTCAGATAATCAGCTTTTGTTATATCTACATTTAAGTCCTTACGAGGAAATATTTCACTACAACCATGCTTTAAATAAATATTTTTAACTTTGCATAGATCAAACTTACTAGCATCCTTTTGTTGTGTATCGTTATCAAGACTAGTTTGAAAGAGAAGAATGATGAAATCGGGCATATCAAACTGCAATGAATTGAAATGTGTTGTTACATCAAACTCGAAATAAGAACCCGAAACATCAGACAACTATTACATCAGTTTTATCGCATAACTCTTTTCATAGTCAACAATTGGCATTCTCAGTTCCATTAAGGTGATCACAAGTTTACCCGCTTGAGCTAGTGTACTGTCATCTACATTAACCTCCACTTTCTTTGTTTTGCACCGATAAAATAAAACATTATTATTTGCACTCCTCTTATCTGTTATTCGAAACCACCCTTCAACATAATTTCTTTATAGTCACTAAAGAAGGCGAACAGTAAACGCTGAAGGAATAGCCCTGTGTTTTCTTTCCGTGGAAGCTTCTCATCACTAATTAATGCACCTAACTTATAATATTTAAGCTTAGGCTTTGAGAAACGACTTGTAGCGATAGCAGTTGAAGTGATCCCAGGATAATCAATTCTATCAATAAAAGTGTCATGCTTTCTTATCTCTACCTGAGAAAATAATTACGGAACAAAATTGTCTATCAACTTAATATTTGATCCCGCTTAATATTTGTTCCTCCAGCATCCCTGCCAATAACTTCAAACTTTATATATAGATCAGAGTAATGCGGGTGCACAAAACCATCACCAACGTCTATATCGAACTCAATATCCTTATTTAGTCCATTTAAATTGTTGAATGTACGACGATTCAGTGGGAACGATTGATACTCGTAACTCTCAATAAACTAAATCATTAATCAAACTAGACTATATTATATTTAAAAACAATACTATTATATTTATTTTTGAGATACATTTAAGAAGCACTTTTGATCATAAGAATCGCGCCCGTTATCGCACCACCAAAACCAACTGCTTCATACAATTCCTTAGTAACACTTATTTCTATAGAGCTTATATGACTCTGTTGAATAGGAAAGAATAATGGATATTGAGGTTCACAAACGATTCGTTCCAAAAACTCTGTTGCCTTAAATATTGCCATAATATTTGTATCCTTGTGTTTATATTCGCCATCTGCTATAATCATGCCTCTTGCTAGGTTACAGTGTGTATTAAATGTTTCAATACTAAAGAACTAGGGAAGAAACTGCCCTACATGAGTCCCTTCTGATTTGAGATCGATATTATTTTTGAAACCTAACAACTGGCCAAAGGTTCCGATATTAAAGTTTTGTGCAAATGGTGTAACTTCCATGCGATGCCTCACATGATTTTCATTAAGGAGCACCTCATATGGTAGTGTTGTTTCTAATGTTGATGCATTATACTGCCCTGGTGGTATATTATGTTTCTCTCCTTTATAGAAGTAGGTATTATTATTTTTCGTTACATTTGGTATTAAATACATGCTATAGAATCCAACCAGTGCTATTTTCATATTATAGTTTTCATTATTAATTTCTTTATGAAGATTCAATCGAAGCTCTGGTGTAGTCCCTGGTAAATGCAACAAAATCATTTTAATAAATTATATACTACTCTATACTAATACTCTACTCTATAAACTATATAATATTCTCATGCATCATTCATTAAATAATCAAGTTTCAATCTTTCAATAGCTTGACGAAAATTATAACCATCAGATAAGAACTTTAATAATTTAATACACAAATGACCACATATTATATCATCAAAATGTTGTATTCGATCACTATTACATTCAATTATTGTATTAATAAATCTCAAATTGTTTATTAAAGATAGGGAAGGAACACCTCCAAATGAATCGAATACATATGCTTTATTATTATCATACCAGTAACATATGCAATGCGTTCCTGTATTAATTGTTTTATCTAAGTTAACAACACCGTATTCTTGTCTGAAGAGTGGTGTAGATGGAAGATTGTACGACATGAATACACCTCTCTTTTTTATTGCTCTTGAGTGCTTCCTTCTACTCTGCTTCCTTTTTAGACCTTTACCTCTTGCTAGAATGGATGATTCTATAGCTTCATTATGTCGTTTCCGTTCTTCTAGCTCTTGTTTATTTTTCTTTGCATCTATTACTGCCTTAGCTATAGCTGCTGAACCACCTGCAAGACTACCAACAGCTCCCAATGCAGCAAGAATCGCAGGAATTGTAAATATGAAACCACCTTCTTTGGTTGATTATGAAGTTTCTTTGCAAGTTGTGTTTTATTCAAAATGTCATTAATGTCTAATGACTTTAATTCATGGGATGGGATATGAAATGCTACATCTTTAACCTTCATCATAAACAAAACTATATTATATATGAAAAACTTTTTATTATATATAAAAAGAAGAATGCATCTCCGTAGTGTGTTTAAGTCATTATTAACCGCCCAAAGCAAGTATTATATCTCCCATCCCATCTTTCGTTTTGTATTCATCGTCATTGCTACACCCAATGAAGCTAACGTTTCACCTAAACCAGCATCTTTATTAACAACTCTATCAAAAACTTTAAACTCTAAGTCTTGATCTGCTCTATGCCTATCTGATAGCTCTTTAAAGTTCTTATATGCAACACCATGAGCTTGATTGATTGCAGGAAATTGATGAGCTTAAGGGTCAAGTGTTCGACACTTCTATGCAACTAGATGAACTAAACCAATACTCAAGACGCAACTGCATCCTCATTCATGGAATAAGTCAGACTCCGAATGAAGATGTCGACAGCATAACCCTTAAGATTTTCAAATATAATCTTAAACTGGAGGACATCAGTCTTAGACCGATGCCACCGAATCGGATCTCCGAAACGCTAAACGGACATCGATAGGCAGGGAAAACTTCCGATAATTCTGAAATTCACCAGTTATCGCATCAGAAGTCAAGTATGGAAAGTCAAGAGACTCTTGAAGAACACTGGTATTCTGATAACCGAATCATTGACTCCGTACCGACAGAAGCTTCTTAGCTCTGCTAAAGATCGATTTGGCAGCCGATCCGCATATAGTCAAGATGGAAGGGGTAAATTGTGGCACAATAACCACCGCATTACTGTGACGTCAGAAGAAGATCTCCGCAGCATCACATTAATCATGGACCAGTGCGTGAGCTTAACAGAATGATAATGCTAGATTATGTTAGGCTTCTTTGTGTTATTTTTAAGAAGTGTGTTTGTTCTGTATCGTGTGTGTTTTCCCTTAAAATTATATGTTAGTGTTGTGTTGTGTGTGTGGAGATATGTATATTATATGATCAACGACATTATATACGATGACAGCATCAGAATTTTTATCTTTGGATGCAAGAGTGGCAACAAACCATCACTTACTTACTACGTAACACAATGTTACATTGATTGTCATATGTTATGCGCTTGAACTTATGTTACTATTTATTCAATCTATCTCGTGTGTGTGTGCGCCCGTTTTTTGCCAGTATCTCTATTTGAAATTTGTGCAATCACTAGCAAGTAAGAACACAAGATGTATCTATTGTACCAGTGCGAAAGCAATATGGAGCCTGCATGAGCATAATTTTCTCTGTCTACTACACAGGTATAGTAAATACGCTATTACAAAAATAAGGTTTCATAATAGGATAAACATAGTTACTTGTTTCTCTAAGGTGCTAACCATGGCAGTCGTAAAAAGAAACTTGAAAGATCCGTTAACTTTTCCCTCCTCCCCCTAGCACCTCTAAACAACCCCCTACTGGTTGCCTGCAACCTACATTCTCTCTCTCTCCCTGTGCTCTCTCCCCCTCATAACCACTGCATTCTTGTACAGTGTGCGCCCTTCATCAAGAGTGTCAAAATATCCTGTCTACTCGAACTTAGCACAGACATGCTGTGGGGTAAGAAGTTGTTTCCTTCTTTGTGTATGAATGTAAAGAGTCTTTTACCATCCTCGGTGTCTGTTGTTGTTTTATTCCTCTCCTCCCCCACTGACAATGGGTTCAACCTCCTCTCAATTTCTTTTTTCTTTCCTGTTTTTGACGAATATGTTAGACTCTATTGACGTAAACATTTCTGTTGTGTTTAGGAAATTTTGTAATATAGTTTCTGCATTCGAGGAGATAGAGGTAGAGGAATCAAAATTTCTCGCCATTTAGACTATTACTTTCTTGCAAAGTAAATTTAATGAAATTTCCAGACACAACCTTAATACAATACACATCAATACGCAAAGTTTACTAAAACATTTTGTGGAATTTGAAATTCTTTTTAATTCAATTTACAATATACATGTAGTAGCAGTTAGCGAAAATTGGACGAAGCCTAGTATTAAAAATAATCTTTTACGTTTGCATAATTTTAAATTTTATCGCAATGACCGGGTTTCAAAGGGAGCGGGTGGAGTAGGAATTTATCTACGCAATGATGTAAATGCAAAAATTCTAGCTCAATCACCGAGTGCATATCAATTTCGTACCCAATATATCATCTTGGAAATTAAGGTGGAGAATACGAAAATCCTGCTGGCAGCATATCGACCCCCATGAGCTGATTTCAGGAATTTTGAAGAAGAAATAAGTAAACTTCTGCCATTCTATGAGCATGGCCTCATTCTTGTGGATCTAAATTTCGATCTCTTTTCCTCCAAGGCAGAAGTGTCAAAATTCATGAATACTATAACATCATTAAATCTTTCTGCCTGCCCTCTTCAGCCTACTTATCATGCAGCCACATGTGACAGTCTTCTCGATCTAGTTCTTACTACAAACATGAGCAGAGTTCTTAAATTTGGTCAGTTTGTGCTTCCTGAGATTTCCGGACACGATCTTATATTCGTAAAATATTCGATAAAATTACCCAAGTTTAAACCGAAAATTATATCGTAGAGAGAACTGAACAAGATTGAAAATAATGCTCTGTTGGTTGATGCTAACTCCTTACCATGGCATTTAACAAATTTGTTCCCGTCAGTCGATGATCAACTTTCCTATCTAAACTCGCTAATTCTTCAGCTTTATAGCGTTCATGCTCCCATAAAAAGAAAACGTGTCTCTCGCCCTCCTGCCCCGTGGATTACAGATGAACTACTGAACTTAATGGCTAATAGCGATGGAGCTTATAGAAAATATCGAAGAGATCTTAAAATCAACCCCTCTACTACCCAGGTAAGTTTTGAAACCTATAGAGTGCTTCGAAACCGCTGCACCCAAGCCGTACGGAAAGCTAAGCTGCAATTTGCATATGACATCATCAACATCGCGAATTACAGTATGGTTAGCAAAGTGTATTCAATTGTACTTTCATGTATTGAAATTGTACGTCTTTTTTAAGCTATAGATAACGCAAAAAGATCTACTGATACTTTATGTATAATGTTTTCCTTGGTTGTAGGAGCAGGGGTCCGCAAAGAAACTAGTAAGTAATCAAGGGGTCCGCAGCCTGCAAAAGGTTGGGAAACACTGCTCTAATATATAGTCATCAGAAATAATTACAGAATTTTGTTTCCATTCATCTAACTTTAGAATAGAAGCCTTGAATGTAGCTAATTGAAAATAAAATCTTTTTGGAATATCATTATAAATGTGTTGCAGTTGTTGATACTTCGGCTTTTCTAAGGTTTAGATAATACATACAAGTGCCTCCCTCCCCAGTAAATCCGGTTCGGAGCAAGAATTAAATTATCAATGACTAGTGTTGTTTTCCCATATCCAGATGAACCAATTATTAAACAAAGAATATTATTAGGAAGAAGTTTACCATTCAACTTAACATAATCATTAAATGTCAAAAGTCGTTGTTTAACATTCCACATTTAGTTAGTGTTTTAAAACTATTTAGATTATATTATGATTTGAAAATAAGCTGTATTATAGCTTTAAGATCGATTCAAGAATAATGCTCTGAAGACAATTCCAACCAATTAACATATGCCTTGCCTTTAGTTCTATGTATAACTTTTTCAATTACATATACTTGTAGGTGTTTGGTCTTCATTAGTTCTTGCTCATAGAAACGACCCTTCATGATTTCAATCTGCGCTCATCTTTCAAGTGATATGTAGGTGGATCAGTCTTAAAAACTAGCAATTTGAAATATTTCTGTGCTCCAATTGCGAGTGAAACCTTTTTCAAACTTATTTTTAAACTTACTAATTCGAACATAGTCTGGTACTTTATATTTCCCTTGGATGATGGTGTACACTTCTTGCTATAGACTATTGATATTAATTCCCGTTCGTTTTTTTCTTCAAGGCATCAATTGGTTTCATTTGAACTGTTCTATATTTTTAACTATTATATGTTTTCATCAATGCTTGTTGATAAAAGTGAAAAACAATTAAACAATTTATAAACAGATTTAATAAAACTCATACAATGTTTTTAACTAAACGTCCCAAAAGTAAAACATGCAAAATACTTGTACTTGTTGACATTGTTCAGTGAAGTTATTATTAAGAAGACATCTTTGAAATTAGACATTTTTGAATTAAGATCTTGGAAAATTGAACTAACATTGAAAACAGGGAATTTATAAAATATGAAAATAGAAACTGCTACTTTGTGGAAATACTCTATGGAATACTTGGTATGATAAGTTTATGTCTCGAATTTAGCAAAGAATCATCTTGAGATGCTTTTGAAACTAAATGGTAATAAAGAAAAAGACAAACCTAGTTGGCCATCCTATGTTTTATATGTATTTAGAGAATCGGTATATCTTGGGTAATTCTTTAGCTATTGCACCCATAAAACAAATCTAGTATTACTTGTAATATATTAGACCATTTGTAATTACCTTGCAGTGTAAACTGCTTCCACATCAAATTACGTAGTTTTTTATTGAAAAGCACTGTATGAAGTGTAATGTGTAATACCTTGTTGCTTCATTAAGTTAATAAACTCTCTATTATAGAATTCGCTGCCGCGATCTGTTTGCAAGAACTTTGGTGCTAATCCAGTTGTTTTGAGTATTGTTTCAAACGCTTGTGTAACTTTCTTCCCGGTTTTATTTTCAACTGGTACAGCTCATGCATGCTTGCTGAGAGTGTCAATAGTGGTTAGAAGATAAGAATAGCCCCTATTGATTTTGACTAAACCATTAAAGTTTCCAGAGTTCATTTCCACCAAATCAACTTGTCATAAATCATGTATACCCTTTGTTACAGCAGGTATTCGTTTATAATTTCGTCTCGCAGGCTTGCGTATTTCTTCAAACATTTATAGTCTACTACTCATTCTAACAATTTAAGACCGAGAAATCAATTGTGCGATAAATTGCTTATTAATAGAACTGGGGATACATCGGAGGAAAATTTATCCGATCGAAATACAAGCACATCGCCTTCTACAACATTAAACTCATGACGTACGATTTCATCTTCTGACGGTGCATCTGGGACTCGACTACCTTCATGTATACCTAATGATAGATTCCCATACTTTTTCCGCCGCTCGCTGAATATGTATCAACAATCTTTATTCTTCTTAATCCAATGGAAATCTACAATGTTGAGCTTCCCAACGGAAGGAATAGGATATATTCATATCATGTATTTATATTCCTACCACTAACAATGTCACGCTTAAAGTCACGTTCCTTATTAGGTATTCAATATATTTTAAAGAACTGAACGCTACGTAAATTATGTATTGATGTTAACAATTCACTAGATTTAGCTTATATAGCCCTATAGATATCACTTTTAAATGTATCTTCTAGGTCTTTCAGCTCTGCCGCAATATCATCCTTAATGTTATCGATATTAGAATTGAAGTCGGTGATAGTTATAAAGTTTTTAATACTATCTTGCTCCTCCCAAAGCTGAGTCACTGTGGGCATTAGAGCTATTGAAGCTGCTACATTACGGAATTCGTTAATGTCGGCATACATTTTGGATTAGTTTATTTATTAATTAGAAGTTAGTACGGATACAGCAAACGCCATTTTACACCATTCTTCTAACAAAGTGAAATAGTAATAAAAATAATAACAACAACAAATAATTATACCATAGGAAATAAGATCAGATTCCTTTACATTCATTCTAGATCCATACAGCAAGCTTTTCGAAATTCGCTTTTACTGAGGCAGAAATCTGGTAGCAAAGGAAGAGTATTGTAAAAATGTTATAATATGTATACAAGAGACCAAACGTACAAGGGACCAAACACAATCTCGGTTTTGAGAGGTAGAAATGATGTTGTGAACAAGAAGTTTGTCTTGGTAATCTTAGGTTAGAAAGTGGAAGAAGGTAGTTGACCCTGAGTGTGCTCTGCTTTATTTCATAAAGAAATTTTAAGTGATTTAGTTTTCTTCGTGTGTCTATGTTATTTAAGTCAAGAGACTTCAAAATGTGTACGTTAGATTTGTGTTGCAGGTGTTGTACATTGCAGATAAATAAGTTTTGGACTTTGTGCAATTTAGATAAATTGGTTTCACTAAGCCATAGACCAGATAGATGAAGAGTATTCAATAGTAGGAAGTATACAAGTGAGAAAATATGATCGAAGAGCTGTTAAGTGTTATTAAGAGTATTAGTCACAGAAGCATATTTTGTAATAGATCGCTTATCTCTTATGTGTTAGTGTAGTATCCTCTAAACATTTCAAGTATCCTTTAACCCACTAATTATTTCATTAACTCCATGAACAGAAATGAATTTTGAATGTTCTTGTATCGCTTCTTTAACTTCCTTCTGGATAGTCGTCAACACTTCTTGTATACCGGAAAGATCTTCTAACGTTGGAAGGAATGATATACTAGTTTCAATTGAACCTCAATGTTTTCTATCACTTCAGGGTGGTTCTCTGTTATTTCGATTACGTTTTGAATATTATTTAATGTATTTTTTATTGTGTCTACTTGTTGCGAAGTTAGTAGTGTGTTAATAGTTTCTGGGAGTTCACTTAATTTCCATTTTAAATCATTTTGATTTTGGTTTGTAGCTAAATCATTTAAAGACACGTATACTCTCGATATCAAATTGCTTCGGTGTGTTCTTTGTATTTCTATTAAATCACTTTGAACAGTGCTCACAACATGCTTAAGATCGATTAAATCTGTAGCAAGATTAAAATTCTCTAACGTTTCATTTAACTAGGCGAGTACTCTCTGTAAACTAGTTAACTCGCTAGGAAAATCATGCACAATGTTCTGCAGATTCATTAGTTCAATTTGAATATTTGTGAGCTCTGAAATGTTGTTATTTATTATTATTTCAAACTCATCAAGCTTTTTACTAATTTCCGATACATCACTATAAACAGGTAGTTAGATCGTCACGGAGTTTATTTGTTTCATCAGTTATAGTTTTAAGTTCATTTTGTAGTTTGGAAATAACTTCTTGCACATTTTGAAGATCTTCTTGGGAAGGATTGTTCTGAAGTGCATTTTCTAACGTGTTCACTGTTGTTTGTAGGTTATTAAATGTGTTTTAGCTCGATGAGCTTTGTTTTCAGATCATTTAATAAATCTTTGCAGCAGTGTTTGAAATGAATTGATTTTTTTTAGTTGCACTTCAATTTGAATTGTTGTTATGATATTTTGAATTTCAGTCAAATCATTTTTGTTTACTAGCTTTGAATACATAAGAATAACACTCTTCGACTCCTTATCAAGCTTTTGAAGTCAATCGAGTATATGCTACTAGCCCTCTGTAATTTCTGTTTGAATATTTGAAGATAATGTATTTCGTACAGCATTGATTTCACCCTTTATTATTTTAATCCTTTGATCCAGTACTGTAAATTGGTTTTCATTAATATTAGAAGGAGCATCCGATAAGGATTCAGGTTCATGCGACTTATATCGCGGGTATCCAAATAAATCTGTTGGTATCTTAAAATAAACTATATATAATAGATTGCAACCATTTTTTTAAGTGGCATTAATCTTACGCACACTTGATTATTTTACAACCAGGTAAAGTTAAACTCATACCACCTGCTTATAGCATAGATATAACACACGTGCAGCGATTAGCCATTGGTTAAATCTAACCATCTATCCATCGATCTTCAGTAATATATATATGAAACTCTCTCACACACACAGCAGTCGTGCTTATCAGAGAAATGGATGTATCGTTTTATATTGAGGAGAAAGTGGCCCTGTCAGCTTGTGTATAATCTTAAACTCGCTGCATACATCATACATTTGGTGAACGTCAACATTGCCAGGTTTCCAGAACCGTTTGAGAGATGTGAACTTTGTCCTATATCAATTTTCATTGCTTATCATCACCGTCAACATGAAATAACACACAGATACATGTATAAGTATATAGATTTATATAAGTTTATGAATAACGGGATATATTATACATTCTAGATACATATAAAAGACTCGTTTGTGTATTACATCAAGACTTGAAAGTTTAAATGAGAAGCAAATCAAATCAGAGAAACATTAAATTTATGTGCATTGATTGCATGCTGTACCATGCTCTAGTCGATAATGACCCCAGGCAGTGTATGTATCTTACAATATAATACACACCCTTTGTCGACATGAGAACTGTTAAGGTAACAATTAATGAATCTCCAGACTTTTGAATATAGCGGAAGCAATAGCAGCATTTTAAACCAAAAGTCAAGCTTAGACTTGTGCAGATACAAACTAATATTTTTATGTCGTTACTCTTCCTTGTTTGTTTACGTTGGTTACGTGCTTGTTTAAAATGTAGAATCTTGAAATGGTGTTTCATGATGAATAGGGTAAATGACAAAAGCTTAAAGATATTAAACGATATATATATATCAGTGCCTATGTATACCGGTAATGTATGTAATGTGAT
>JAGDQP010013064.1:0-11945 GCA_022664845.1 Lepisma saccharinum | reverse complement strand
ATTGATACTCCATGTTTGGGGTACTTTGAGTTCAGAACAAACGGATCGCATACCCACACTCGGCAGTAAATTATATCTTTAGCTATAGAAGTAAAACTTAACAAGAATCAAGGGCTCCTTTAATTATTTTTTCAGTGAATACATCTTGTTTCTCTGATCTGATTTGCTTTTGGTGTCTTCTTTGCATCTCCTCTGTATGTAAACAGTGCTTAAAGTCATCAAACGTAATATTTTGTTCTACAAGTTTTTCCGTATGTCCTTGATTCTCTTTCTACTCTCATTATTTGAATCTTGCAGAGCATATAATTTAGCACGCAATCCAACAAACTCGCTAAGAGCAATACCCTTATATTCATTCATCTTTCATCTTCCCCAATTTTATTTGATTTATTGCAGAAAGCTTATATGTATTGAGCTGTGGGTAATTTCTATTATCAATGTACTCAATCATTTCTTTTCTATCTTGATAAAGATCATTCGTCTTGATGTAGTATACGAACGAGTCCGTATCCTTATACACAATACATATATTTTCTTTATACCGTGGCTTCATGATTTCGTAATGAAATCGATACATTATCAATTTGGATAGGTCCAGCACTGCTGCTCCTACATAGTTAGCTTTATTTAATTTAATAGTTTTTTGAACATATAACATAAAACTATACTTTCATCGTAGATCACACGTGATTTAAGGCGCGGTGACGTTATAAGCTTTTTTCACTCTCTCATCCGTTACAAGCTTTTTCACTCTCTCTCTCTCATCCGTTACAAGCCTTACTTCAATTCTGTTTCCCACGTTCTTGATAGACTTCCCATATATCGCGTTATTCATTAACTTATAGAAATGTTTCTCAAAATTAGTAAGAGCAGCAGTCCGACGTGACGTATTGCTATTAATATATGCCTCAAGCCATTTGGATTGACTAAACCATAACACTTTATGAACACAAGTAAGCTGCAAACCCTGTTGTAAATAAAACTGTAAGAGACGATAATGAACTATGTAATTTTGCTTATCATTTAGCGTCAGTAATAGCTTTTTGCATGCACCTCCTGGAGGAATTTCATTTATAGGAGCCATAGGAAAGTCTCGATGTGCATCATGCAGCTCTTGTGGGTAGTGTAAATCCACTTCTGCGAAGAAACCGATGTCACTGTTTACTGAGTACGCCAATATCTTCTGTGTCATTCCACGTTGATGGGGTCGGCTCCTAATAAAAATTGCCATAGGGTAAAGCTTCTGTCATGGCAGATCCGTATAAATTACTCGTGTCTAGATACATTATGTATGTTGGTTCTTCATCATGTTTATAGTCGTTAAGTATATAGAGATTATTTCCCCTAGCATGGCGTATTGTGCACTCCGTTATACCACCTCTAATCCCATGCTACATGAAGATATGTATATTCACATCAGACAGTAGTTGGAGCTCTATTTTTATTCATAGAGCATGGTATTCCACGCCAATTGGGGTGTAGTATACATTTGCGTAAAATCTAACCCATATGTCTCTTTAAATGTGACACTAAAATTTTGAATCACATCAGCAGTTAACCATATATCTAATCTCAAAGATATATCATGGTAGTCACCAAAGGTTTTGCATATAAATTCTCTCCACATTTTCTTAGCGAACTTATAATCGGCATTACTGCAAACACTGTTATCCAATGTATTATTGAAATATTTCTGATGCGGTACTTGTTTACTATCAAACTTTGAAGCATCAGTGAGACATTCATAAGGGGAGCATCCCTTGCTCGTAAGTACATCTGCATCTTGTGTGTGCATGTGTTTGCGTGTATGGATCAATTTCTTTGGGTAAAATTTAGACCCTAGTTCGTTTAAACTGTGTGGCAGAAATCGAAACAGATCTAAAAATCGTAACTCACTATTTCGATCATCATTTTAGAGAATGTGATGTAACGTTCCTCAGTCTGAGCAATAAGTTTAACCTTGCCTGGCTGCAACCCCAAGTGTTTTACAATCAAATGACCATCGTAATTACTTAAATTGTGATATTACAACGACACAGCGTTTCTTTGTCGTTGTATTTGAATATTGCAGCGAATACAAGTTGCTGCAACGCAATCGCCAGTGAGATGGTCGTGATGGTGCACTTTATAATTCTCTGGTGTAAAATAGCAATCACAAGCACTGCAATTTAATGCTTCATTATATGTTTGAACTTCTTGAGGAGACATTGGCGCTAGAGGTTTGGTATGCGATAGTTTATTCGCAATATGATCTAGTCCACTTTCGATGTTAAAAATAAATTTCTCCGCAACGTTTGTTCCTCTATATATAACTGGGTTCGCTGGTGTGCCATCACACCAAGAGACTAAATAGCCGAAACTGCATCGCTCGTGGCGTTGAATCTTTTCTGTATACGATGCACTGAGATTGGGGGTAGGAGTACTAATTGGTTTGAGGAAAAATTCGAAGTTTGTAATTATAATGACATCACTTTCCAGCAGTGAACGTAACTTCTTAAATTTTATAGTCTGCTCCGGGTTTGGCATGATAGTTCTCGTTGTTTCAAACATCTTACAGTAATTCATGTGGTCTAGTAGCTTACCTTCAGTATTGAACTGTGAAAGACATCGCTTGCGCTAATAATATTTGTGTCCATCTTTAGTAGTTTGACTCCTCACTAATCTACGGTACTAAAGTTTGTAATCAAACAGTAGTGTGTTGTTGTTTTATTTGATAAATATAGATCAATTTGCTTAGTATCTAATGATATTTCAATTTTGTGTAGTGGACAAATTGAATTAGTTTTATCATAAGCATGCTTATTTTATTATCGGGATGCAACACATTATATTGGTTTTCAAATGTATTAATATTACACAGTGCCACTGGGAAGATTATATTCTTCATTGCTTCCATCATTTCATATTCATATTCTTTATATTTCGATACATGTTGAACACCTTTATCAACAGAATATAATGCAGCGACAATACACCACCAAACACATTTATTTTCATTATTTTGGATGTTAACCAATGCTTTCTTATTAACCTCCCACTGTGGTAACTCAAAAAACGATGAAGCAGTGAAGGGTTGAAATTTGTTCAATATGATTTTTACAGCATACAATGGTTTCTCACTTAAACTCCAACCTGATTGTCTTGTTGCACGTTCTTCTTGTTGTGATGCTAACATTGAAAACACTTATTCTATCTTCTCCTGTAACCCATCCCCTTTCAAGATTGTTTGACAGCCGGATGCTACATGGAATTTCATTTCGTCACCACTGGTTGGTTGCTGAAATAATGATATGAGTGTGAAGTTCACTTTCAATGCATTATGCATTTCTAAATATTTCTCAAATATCTCTAAGCATTCATATTTAATAACATTTAGAAAAGAAACAATGTCGCAAGAATGTTAAACGTCATCCTCTATAGGGAGTACGTAGTTCTTTAATAAATTATTAAATGCACTATACTTATATTTGTCGTTCAATTTTGCTTTCTTTGCGCTTGGTTCGTTACTATGTACGACTTCAATATGTTTGGTTATATTAGGTTTTGAAATAGATTTGCTGCAAACATCACATGTCACTTTTTCCATTTTTGAGGAAAGGGAAAGAAACTATATATGATATGAAACTGAAGTTGTGTTTGCAATAACTTTTTTAAATACTAATAACACGTAGAGCTTGAATATGTGTCTGTTTCAGGCAATAACAACACTTGACAGCTGTTAAAAGTAGGTATAATGGTTATATGTACGTATCAAAACTGATGTTTTGGTCACACTAACTTTTTTTAAAGACTAATAACACGTAAAGCTTGAATTTGTGTCTATTTCACATGAATATAATAGTTGGTAGCTCTTGATTGTAGGTGTAATGGTTATACACCAGTGTGTTGGTAGCTGCTAACTTTCATTGATTTGGTAATATAACAGTAACGCTTAATTAAAGGTCCGTTTCATACGTTTCCGTTCCACACACTTGGTAGCTAATGACTGTAGATGTAATGGTAGTATTCGTAGGGCTAAAGGTCGCACTATTTTTTTTAGAAATGGGGACGAAGGGAAAGAAACTTTATATAATACGAAACAGATTATGCTCACGCTTATTTTTATTGTAACACAATATCACAGCAGAGTTTGAATATGCGTCCGTTTCACATGAAAATAACAGTTGGTAACTGTTGATTGTAAGTGTAATGATGGTATGGACGTATCAAAACTGATATTCTGATTGCACTAACTTTTTAGTTGGCAAAGCTAATCACATATAGAGATTATTTAGAGAAAAGGGAAAGACAATTTCATTCCTTGCTTTTCGAATAGAGGCCGGACTCGCTTCCATTCTACTTTAGCTGATTTATTTATATACAATAGTGAAGCATTCATAAGCATTATTCATTGCTATGTCACGATGCACTCGCAACCATTGTGTAGACTTCAAACCTTGAACATTCTGATAAGCATTAAGGTAAATACCGAAATAATATTTTGCAATCTAGACCAGAGCCGCTTTCATTTTAGTATTATAGTGAAGCAGTTGTCGTCATAAGCACATCCTTCTTCCCAAAATTATTCATTGCTATGATACACTGTACTGAGAACCATTAGATAATGTTTAGGCTTCAAATTGTAAAGAGAAGTCATTCGAAACCCACTTTTTACCTCGATTTTGTTACGAAGGGTGCGTCGCAGAGCATTGCAGATAGCAGCAGTTGATCGGGTGGACTGTCAACCATAAGGGTAGCAAATTTCATCAAGATCGGACATCAAATAACAGTGCTACGTGTGTTTTAGTGGTCCTCCTGTACCAGGAGAATATAACATCATAAGAGATATCTCATTGACAAAATGATAACGGATTAGTAACGGGTCGATAGCGGTATAGCGACGGCTCAGTGACTAAGAGTTATTTGGTCGGAGGTTTTGAAATTCGGACGCATTAACTTTCTTTGATACACTAATAACATTAAATGTCTGTTAATATGAATCTGTTGTTGCATATGAAAAGAGCAATTGGTAGTTGTGTAGCTGGGTAGATGGGTTGCAAACTGCACACACACACAACACTAACTTTCATTATAGTACACACACAACACTAATCATATATTTTGTTCTTTTTTACACTTCCTACATTTTTGAACACTTCTTTCTTATGACTCAAGTATCGATAAACAAACACATTAATTGATTACAGATCTGTTTGCAGATGTTTCGTTTACACTTTAAGTCACTAATAACATAGTAGAGCTTGATTGTTGGTTCATTTCATACGTTTTGCAGTTGGCTGCTGTTGGTTATAGGTGTAATGGTAGTACACAAGTATCAAAACTGATATTCTGATTACAATAACTTTTGTTAGCAAAGCTAATTATATATAATTTTTAGAGAGAAGAGGAAGAAACAATTCCATTTCCTTACTTTTCGAATAGAGACCAGAGTCTCTACTTTAACATTATAATGAAGCACTCATAAGCATTATTCATTGCTATGTCACGATGCACTCGCAACCATTGTGTAGACTTGAAATTTCTGATAATCTCCGAGATGAACATGAAGAAGAGAAGTGCTTCGAGGTCCGCTTTGTACCTTGAGATGTGCTTCAAGGAAAGAAGAGTGTATCGCAGTGCAATATAAATAGCACTAATCGACCAAACGGACCTTAAAGCATAGGAATATCAAATTTAATCAAGACCTGTCCGGAAATAACAGTGTTATGAGTGTTTCAATGGTTCATCTGTACTAAAGGAATATAACCACTTGAAAACACCAACTTGCTCCACTGTTTCAACCTGCCCCACTACCCGTCCAACACATGTGTGCATCACTGCATGACAAATAAAAGCAGTTCTGTGTTATAATATATAGAAGTTCCCAGTGCTGTATAACATAGCAATTGTAACCGCATTGATAAATTTTAATTCCCCATAAAGTGAAGTATATAAAGAATAGTATAGCCGAGACACGTATAAGTCACCTTTCACCTTGAATCTTCCAAGACCAAACCCCTACCGTCCTGATTCTCTCTTACTTATATAGCTGTGGCGAGCGGAAGCGAAAATGATATTTTTCTCCTTGCTCTGCGAAGCGTAACTTTTCTCTTCTGGATATGTGATGTTAATCTTCTAAGTATTCGATGCAGCTAACTGAGTAATATAAAACACGTGGTGACCAATTAATTACCAGATACAAGTGAATAACCACCCCGTCAACTTGCCCCACCACCCACTTCATCGCTATACATTCGCTAGCGGTTGCGATTGAAACGCGACATAGCAATGGTTTGTAAATGTTTATGTGTGCATTAGTATGAAGCTAAATCAAGACATAGGTCTACAGCACAGCTTTATGTCATGCCTTGTATTGTGCTTAACACAACAATATGTTGAATAATCTAACAATTACGTAAAAACAATAAAAACACTTAGACTGTGGAAGTGACGAGAGTTTGCCAGTGGATCCGGGTCCGAGTTTGCCTTTGGAAATAGAATCAATCAGTCCCAATTTTTGGGAGGAGGAAGGAACAACCAAAGATCCAAACCACCAAACGAGGAACTCCCGGTGTCCTGCTATAGAATGTTTTTAAAATGTTACTCACAATAGTTCCTGAGTTATAGACGTTTACTATTATTTGCGAGTAGTTTTTGCACGGAACCCATATGATTATATGGGACCACTTAAACCCTCCTAGCGACTTTATTTAGTCTCCGATCTTGAAGAAATTTTGTATCAAACTGCCTTGGTTCTTCTTCAGTCTACTGACACAAAAACACTGTTTTGTATCCTCTTATCTATTTCGGGGGTTCAACGAGGGTTTACGAGTAGTTTTTGCACGGAACCCATATGATTATATGAGACTACTAAAACCCTCCTAGCGACTTCATTCGATGTCCGCTCTTGATGAAATTTTCTACCCCTATGGTTGAAAGTCCGCCCGATCAACTGGTACTATCTGCAATGCACTGCGACTCGCCCTTCTTCCTAAAATAGAGGCACAAAGTGAGTGTTAAAGGACTTCACCGAAGCAAGCACTCAATGTAAATGCAGTAGATGCTTATTTCTATTAGACCACCTTTCAGAACACTTTTGTGACGTTTGCTGTTTGAGAGGTGCTTGGGAGGTGTTGGATCAGAGAACGCGCATGATTATGAGCTTTGCTGTTTCAGAGGCAGTTAGGAGGCTGTTTGAGGGGCCGCGACCGTATAGTTTGTAAAGATTTTATACACATTGCACAGGAAATGTGCAGTAATGCTTCATACATTATGAATAAACCATATTTATGAATAAGCCATATTTATTGAGTTCCGAAAATAATTAGTAAATGGTTAAATGTTATATGCATTAAAACTTGGGAAAGCTGTCCCATAATAAGGAACCTCGTAGTTTAGTGTTTCCATCCCATTTAAAAAATAAAAAAGGGAAATAAGCAGTAAATGGAAAAGTACTTGAACTTGAAAAGACCTGTTTCAGGAAGGTGTGGATTAGTAACCTTCCGACCTCTCGTAGTACGAAAGAAAACCGTAAATGGTATTTTGATCCACATTTCGGTGCCCGTCAATCGTTATGTTATATATACTTACTTTTCGTAACTTTTCTGTACAAGCCTTATCAGAGTTTAGTTTCCGGTGAGAAAAGAGTAAAAGGCACTGCATTCTTCCTCATGTCACTAGAACGCGAAGTTAAAATAAAAGTTGGTAATTCAAACAATCAATTTATTGAAAATCAATTGTAAGCTATACAAAAAACCTCAATGCCTTTCTTACATACGATGTTAACTTACATTTTCGCGGCATAGCTATTTCCATATCTAATTTGTTCTCTTTCATGACTTAATCGTCTAATTTCATTTATATAAAAAAATCTTGTTTTAAATTCAATTAAATATTTAAATTTCTGCTCAAAACAACAATTCCTTATATCCTTTTTAAATAATTTCATAATCATTTCTCCTATCTTGTTGCTCTACATTAAAAATACAATGCCAATAAACAATTAGGTTGCGCATATACCGGGTGAGTCATTGACGAGTGACAGCCCAAAATAACTTGAAAAACGAGCAGGAAATAAAAATGTGCCTAGTAACCTAATACCTACGGGAGGGGGACACCTGACCAAGCACACGACAACAATGTTACATAAGCAGTGTTGCCACCCCAACATAAACTTATATTTTTTTCAAATGACACTACGAAGACTGTTAATTGAAAATAAATCTTCGAAGCAAAATACGTCCAATGATACCAAAATCGATGCTCAGTGTCGCCAACTTCGGGAGATATGAAAGGTCAAAATTGGAAAAAGGAGGGATGGATTGTGGCTAAATGCACAATATTAGATCAAAAACATGAACACGAAGTGAAAATATGATGTGGTTTTAACAAAATGCCAAAATTAAAATTCATTACGACTAACAGTGTTACCACCCGAGACGCCGAAAGAAAGGGAAATTTACAATCGCTATTTACGCAAAATGTGCCCCCTTGACAAAAGTCACAAAAATAAACAGGAAGATTCCTTGAGGGTCTAAGAATGCAATGGAATTTGTTTGGAAGCGATATCACAAAGCATTCACAAGATATAACAAAAGAGGGAAAAGCTGGCAACATTGGAGGGACACTTTTTATCCCTCAAGCAGCAGTGGACTACACACGGGGTTGCAAGGAGTATGGCGAATATTTGTCTGCAACCCAATTGCCACGATGATCGCTTCGCGAGGTGCAGCGATGATGGTACTAACTCCTTCTCCTCCTATTCTGTAATTTAATTATAAAATATACACAAAAGGATAAAAAGATAGTACGTTACCATTGCATATGCAAGTTACTTTATACATTTACATGATAAACTACAGCAGGAATAAAGAAAAAAAACAAGCTTTTAGCAAGTAAGATGTCTAATACTGTCTCAAACTAGCATCCAGATTGCCTCCACTTCAGTACCAGGTAGCTGTGGTAAGCGCGGAGCAGACGGTAGCGTGTCAGACTTTGGAACTTTTATACTTTGAGCAACAGTTCGAGTCTTCGAACTTCTCCTTTTGTCCTTGTCCTAGTAATTTTTGTTACTAAACGTGAATCAGTGATAACAAAAATGTTCTGTTTACGTTAAACGCACGCGTATAGACTTTCGTACATTTTAATTAAATTTTTTAAACAGGGTAGAATTTAATTTAGTTTGGTACTGTTCAAAATTCGACTAAACGAACACAGGAAGAACCGAACAATGCATTAAGAGCCATTATTTTAAACTGAATATATTTTAATGTCTTTAGGCATCTGAGGCTCAGGCCAGGATTGGGTGAGGGAAAGACTTGTGGAAGGTAGGACTGGCATTTGCCTGGTATGATTGAGGAAAAACCTCTGTCAGAATGGCCAGCCGCTGGAATCGATCTCAGGACCTCCAGACTGCTAAGCCAACGCTCTAGTACTGAGTCACGGCAGCTTGGTCCATTATATTAGAATTCAGAAAATGTGTTATATTTTTAGGGGTTAAAATCTTTGTATAGTTATATTTTTATGTTCCTTATTATATGAAAATAGGTCATGAGAAATTAACAATGTGCAAGTTTGAGCCCTCGGAAAAATTTGCCCTGCCAAGTATCACAGCATCCCCCCTGGAAAAATCTTATTGTACATTATTGTAGCTGGAATTGAGCAGAATTGAATTTTGTTTATGGTCTTTAGGCATCGGGCTAGATAGGGCTCAGGCCGGAATAGGGGAGGGAAAAGGATTCGGGGAGTTGTCGGCCAGGGCGTATGTTGAAGGTACCATCAAGGCATTAGTCTGGTATGACTGAGGAAAACCCTGAAAAAGGCTCAGTGAGGATGGTCGGCCTACGGGTTTGAACCCAGGGTCTCTTGAATGTAGCGCCAAAGCAGGAGATATCTGCAAATGTTAGGAAAAGAGAAAACAGTGGATCTCTTTTTAGTTTCGAAGAAAAAAATAATAACATACTGTACTTCACTACATTGGGGACAGCCCATCTGAAATCGTCCAGCTTGGATGCGCGACCCCATTCAAATACATTTATTTTTCGACATTTTTATATCCTATACGTGTATAAGAATAGTTCAAAACGAGTAACCTTTTATTTTTACTCAAACCGATTAATTCATAGCGGCCATCTTTGTGAGTATTGAATTACCTTTTATTGATGGCCTGTAGGCATCTAATGCTAAGGTCGGGATAGGGGAGGAAAACGGATGCGGAATTGTGTCGGCCAGAGCCTAAGTTGAAGGTACAATCACGGCATTTGCCTGGTGTGACAGAGGAAAAGCCCTGGGAAAACCTCGATCAGGATGGTCAGTCGCTGGGATTGAACCCACGTACTTACAAAATATGCCCTATCCCTTCCACAATTCTTTCCCCCACCCTATCCTGGCCTGAGCCTCAGATGCCTAAAGACCTTAAAATATATTAAATTTAAAATAACGGTTCTTAGTACATTGTTCAGTTTTCTTCCTGTGTTAGTTTAGTCGAATTTTGAACAGTACTAAACTAAATTAAATTCTACCATGCTTAACTCATTTAATGATGTCCTAACTAGTTTTATTACAACTTTCTTCTTATCTCCTGCATTGGTAGTTTCTCGTCTACTCTCTTCAGCTCTTGTCCGTTACGCATCTCCTGTGTCCAGCTAACTTTTTCCATTCTCATCTCTGGTTCTAGGTATCATCCATATGATCCCTCCTACTCATGCCATGTTGGCTTTGTGGGGGACAAACACCGTGTGATTGAGTTTTCTTGGAGTAGACCCGTTTCCTTCCATTTCCTTTATTCCACCAATTCATCCCATCACCATCCATGCAATCTGAGCTAAAGCTCCCTAAAGGCCTTACAAATTAAATTCAAATCAAATGCTATTGGTTTATATAATATATTTATCTTTACTGCATATCCTCCGAGATCCTGTAACGTTAATGGTACTTTCATGATTTTATTGGCCGCTTGTTCCACTATTTACAGCTTCCCGATGAACATAGATAAATAAAGTCTTTCAGCAACTATTATTACGGCTATTTCATGCTAGGTCTTTCTCAAGCTCCAAGGCAGTTGCATCTAGGAAGATCCTGTGTTAGTTGGAATTTCCCTCTTTGCAACTAGCTTACGTAATATTCGGCTTCTTGGTATGCTGAGTAGCTGGCTCGCTGAGAGGTTTCTAGGTCCACTAACTGGCTGATTCCATCTCCAGTTGACGATAATTCGTTTAGTTCTACGTACTGTATCCGTAAATAGTCTTCGAGTTCCTTGCTATGAAATAAGACGACAAGCAAGAAGAGATATAATATTTTCGTGAATTTTATGTCTTTAATTTACTCTTCATTCTTGTCTTCGGAATCGTCTTAACGGTCTTTATCACCGCCGCCATCGTGGTATACCCTTACCATTGATATACATGGGAATTGTTTTACTAGTTTGATTTCTCCCAGGAGCGTAATATTTAACTTCTGTTATGGCCTAGTTTTTCATAATGTTTATTAAACCTCATACTGTTTTATACTCGTAAAAATAGAATTATTATTGATACAGATAATATAAGTTCTCATTGACACATTGTGCGTTATATAGTTAACTATTAACGCTTTACGTCAATATATTTGAAGAAACTTCACATTTGCAAAACAATAAGAGTTAAAATAACCACAAAGAAAAAATACGTAAAAGCAGAACTTGAATATTCCACTTCTAAGAGACGTAAAACGAGTAAAACTACTCCCATACAAATCAATGGAAATGGCATACCAAGATGGTTGTAGTGATCAAAACTGTTAACCCGGGAGCGGTCACGCCTTTATTACAACTTAAAGTGGGCGAGCGGAGTGATCATGACCCTTATTTTCTCTTTTCATATTTTAATTGTTTTTCAAACTACCTCCAAAAATATTTTTGGATTATGTTTACGATTTTATTTAGAACATAAAGAAATATTTTTTTCGTAATTTTTATTTTTTTTTCAGAC